>JBBPDB010057751.1:0-10664 GCA_037974465.1 Brachypetersius altus | reverse complement strand
CTCTCTCTCTCTCACACACACACACACACACACACACACACACACACACACACACACACACACACACACACACAAATGCATACAATCAATGACAAAAAAAACTGAGTGGAAACTGACCAGAATGGGCTACTGATTCAAAACCAGTTATATATGTGCTCAACCACAGTTCACTGTTTTCTCTTCTATAACTGATGTAAAAGCTTGTAAGCTTTTTACTTGTCATGTCTCGCTTCGAGTCAACGGGAAAACAAGCGAGACATACCAGAACTTTATCACGCCCATCTCGGTTTGTTCTTTAGTGCCATCTGCAGGATGAATACAGCATTAAAGTGGGCATGAAATGAGGAGTATTTCTGTATTAATCGCCAGTGCTCAGGAGAATCACAGGTTTGGCATAATTAGTAGGATATTTATTGCTCACGGTGATGACCGGTATGTACTGAAATTATTCTGAAATGACCTAGGGAACTGTTTAGCATCAAAATCAAATTATTATTATTAATAAATTAATATTCGGAGTACTTTGTTTTTGGGTAAAGGTGGCCCTTACAATCACACGTGAACACACCACAGCACACAGTGTGGCTTAGTGGGTAGGATACTTGCCTCTGGACCAAGAGGTCATGGGTACCAATTCTACCTTTAGCACACCACCACTGGGTTCCTGAGCAGAACCCTTAAGCCCAGGTTGTTCCACGGAGACTGCCCCCTGTAGTTAGGGAATGGAAGTCACTTAGGATGAAAGCGTCTGATAAATGCCATAAATGTTAACAATGTGGGATTCTTTTTCTGTATTTAACCCATTCACCAAGTGAAGCAGCAGGCAGTCAGGAACACAGCGCCTGGGTAGCAGTGTGTGGGGACAGTACCTTGCTCAAGGGTCCTCAGTGGTGCCACTGGCTGACTTGGGATTCAAACACACACCTTTCTGATTACAGGGACAACTCTGATTACAGGGGCACCAGCTGCCCTGCATATTTTGACTGTTTGACTGTTGGTGAGCCATGAATCCTCAACTAACGTTCAGAACACAGTGTTCTAACCACTGAGCCAAATGATAACCTAATCTTCCCTGTCTCTGTCTCGCTCTCTTTCTCTCTTCTCTGTACATATATATATATATATATATATATATATATGTTTTCGCCAGTGATCTGCAGTTGAATAAATCAAAAGACATCTGGGTTATTTACCTTTTAAAGCTAAAACATTACACACACACACATCCTCCCACATTATGCTACAGTAAGAAGAGTAGTAAGAAGAAAGGGAAAGAGCGAGACGTACACACACACACACACACACACACATATATATATACATATATATATATATATATATATATATATGGGTGTGTACATCTCGCTCTTTCCTACTCTTCTTACTGTAGCATAATGGTCACTGTGCATTTTCAGCATGCAAATTGCTTTCTAATCATTCATGGAGAAAATTATTATACATGTTTAACTGAGTAATCATGACAGCCTTGGTTCTAACTTGAGTAATATATGAGCTAATATCAGATGTGCATGGACACACCATCAGGACTAAGAAAGCTTTAAATGTAAGAAAAGGGCGTGTGCTTTACACACACACACACAATATAAAAATGAAACAGAGCGCTGCAGCGGAAGAGAGCTGCTTGATAAACCCACACCTTGGGTGTAAACCACAGAGCACGCTATCTCCACCGAGCAAGTGAAAAACAGAGATTGCAACCTATGCAAATATTGACTGTCTCGTTTTTTTTTAAAAGGGTGTCTCAAGGGTGTGTCAAATCAGCATTTAAGCAATTTTACAGTAAAGACTATCACAAGTGGACTGATGTATGTGCTTAGGACACTAAACTGGAACCTGAAGCCCATCTAACTGGTGAAAGTGAACATCTGTCCTTGCAGCTGGATGGTTAGTGGGCTCTCAGGTGAGATGTGTCCTGTGTGCAGTTACAGACGCAAGGGGGCGCCCACACCTACAGCATCAAATGGCGCAACAAGAGCGGACCTTTTCCATATTTTCCCTTATTTGGTGAGAAGCCCTTAATGAGGATTACGCATTTAACCCCCCCTGTAGAGCAAAATGATGTCTGTCCGTGTGGAGCAGCGCTTAACGCGAGATAAAGCATAGGACAGCTTCAGTGTAAGCTGATCCAAAGCAGTTCAACTTTAAAGCCTGATTCAGACATATTACCGCTTGTGCATTTAAAAGAACACTTGCTCATTTTTGACAATCAAAGACCTAACATTATAAAAACCTAATAGATTAGATCTGAATTGTGCGACGTATTTAGCACCATCTGTAATGACATGCACAAAATGAACTGCAAGATCATGAACATGCAGACAGTACAGAACATGAGGGGTGTGTAAATGTGACAACAGTGGTGCATTAACACAAGTAATGTAAAGAACACTCCGCGTGTTTCTGTCCGCTAACATAAATCTTAAACGTACTGAACGACGCTAAAAGCAAATAAGTGAATATACAGAGAAGTTAAAGTATTTCAGTGCAGCAGATTTAACTACACGCCTCAGTTTGAGGACTACACACAGCTTCATAATGCATAGGGAAGGAATCATTTCTGACTTACACTTCTTTGATTGTTTGGTTGGCGGTTTTGGAAAAAAAGTTGTCTTCTGTATCCTCCACGACTCCGCAGGCAGGGAAAAGTACTGTGTCTCTCTCCCGGACCTCTCGAGCCTCCCTGAGGGGGGAATGCTGGTTCGGTCTGCTCCAGAAAGAGCACTAGTGACACCCCTCGGCCTTTTCTATCTCCTTCTGTCCTCCGTGGCTCTCCAATACGAGAGCCTTAATTGGTAAAGTATCAAAGAGGAGGTGGAGGGGGGCTCTTTTCTAGCAGACTGAGTGAGAGGCTGACGTTATACCGGGGACCGCGCCTTCAGATTTTAAAGGTATGATGTCACCCCGTTTTCAGCAGCGTGGTGCGGAGTTTTTTCCCCACCCGTTTTCTGACAAGCGCCCGCCCCCTAGTGCTACTATTGGTCAATACCGGCCTAGCTCCTACGGTACGATTGGCTATTTTTTCATCCTCTTATGCTGATTGGATACAAGCACGTTCTGCTGCCCAGTCCTACAGCAGGGGGGCGGGGCTATGCTCAATACAGGTGGGGAGGAACCCCTCTTTCCCGAGCGCCTATCTCCGATAAAAAAGTCTATTTGTCTAGCTATCTGTTTTTTTGTGTGTTATCAGAGAATTTCCGCTCAAAGTCTGCTTTGTGAACTTTTAAAGCACGTAAACGACTATGCACAGCTGAGCTTGATGAATGAAGTGGAAATGCAGGGGCCAATGTTAGCTGAACTGGACTGAAGCCAAGCCTGAAAGAGGACCTGAAGAGCTGGTGAGATCACACAGGATAGGATGTGTGAGCAAAGAAAGGGACTTTTAAAAGAGACTTTTAATGTATTGATGGTTAAACATTAAGCTGTGTTCTGTATTGTACAGAAGAACACAGGTACACTATATGGACACAAGTATTGGGACCAGGCCCCTTACTTCCAGTGAAAGGCTTAACCTTAATGCTTCAGTACACCAAGACATTTTGGACAATGCCATGCTTCCAACTTTGTGGACACTGTTTGGGGAAGAACCTTTTCTATTCCAGAAAGACCCAGTGCACAAAGCAAGCTCCACAAAGACATGACTGGATGAGTTTTGTGTGGAAGAACTTGACTGGCCACATGGAGTCCTGACCTCAACCCCATCCAACACCTTTGGGATGAACTGGAACAGAGATTGTGAACCAGGGCTTCTCATCCAACATCTGTGTCTGACGTCCTAAATGCTCCACAGAACGAATGAGCACAAATTCGCACAGAATGCCTTCCAACAAGACTGGAAACTGCAAAGGGGGATCAACTCCATATTAAAGTTTATGTATTTAAATGCAATGTCATTGGAGTCCCTGTTGTTGTAATGATCAGGTGTCCCATGACTTTTGTCCATGTAATGAATGAAGAGATCAAGTAAATATGAATAAGAATAAAATGATAAAGTAAATTATTTCAAGGTTATTATTGTTACTATTATTTTTGTTGTTGTTGTTGTAGCTACTGCTGCTGCTATTGTTGTTAATGTGGAAGTGTTACACTGATATACTGAAACAAATAAATGCAGTATGTTGCTTTTTTCAGGGTAAATATATATAGAGATGTAAGCAGCCAGATGGCTGCTGATGTTAGATGATTTGTTTTGGATGTCAGCTTACCTTAAAGATACTGCAAGGAGCTCCAACACTCCAAAGATGACCTTGTACTCTAGAGAATTCCATTCTGTTTTTGGTGTTTTTCTATGGAGACTAGATGAAGCATTTTATTAAATGATACATTTTATATTGTATGTGTAAGCTAAGCATTTCAATGAAGCTGTTCATTGTGATCCTGTTGTTGTACACATATTTATCTAATGCTGCACAGAGGCATGAGATAGAACAGCACCTCTTTCCCTGATTTGGATTTCTGCAAGATTTCTGGCTATACAGTCGATCAGGTCACATTATTTATTTAATATGTCGCTGAGTAATAAAGAGAAAAAAGACCATCAGTAACAGTAGTAGTAGAAAACACACCACATATTTGGGTATTAAAACGATTCTGAGATAAAGAAAAGGGCGCCAGTTAAATATGATCCTCCTTTGGAAAACATTGGAAGCCTAACCATCCCTAATAGCTGGAATTAATGTTCTGAAACTGAATAGACTGCCTTAATTCATTTATCTTTTCCACAACATTCCTTTAGCATCTCCTACATCGCTCTTTTCTGTTTTCCCATTGACTATCTTTATACTCAGACTATGACTTTCTCTGCTGTATCTTCCATTTGATTTGGTGTATGGAAGCTTCAATGCTGTTATTGGATAGCAGAGAAATTATCTGCCAAGTTTTATTTATTGCTTGTATTGAATAAGATTCAAAAACTATCAAAGAGGTCTAGATTTCTCCTCCCTGAGGTCCACTAATAATATTTGTGTGGGCAAATAACACAACAATACATTTTTATATGCCCATTTGCCTTCATCTATTTATCACTCATAATTAAATCACAAGGTTTTCCAATAGCATTTTGGCTCAAACCCATCCATCCATCCATCCATCCATTATCTACCCCTTTTCCAAATCATTATTCTTAAATGGTAGAGTGAGCATAACCCTGAACAGTTTCTCTATCAAGATGATCTTAATGCTGAGGTGCTTTTGAGAAACTGGGCCAGTTGTTTTGTGATTGTGCCTTTAAGACTGATGTAAATAACTGTTCTTCTGATTGGCTGTGCTGTATTGGTCCTCCTTTAAAAAGTAGCCCAGGCTGAAACTCTCAGTTCAGTATCAAGTGAGGCTTTGGGTGAGCATTTAGCTAAACAAGCTGTTTTTGCATCTTAGCTTCCATGTACAGACTGTAGCGACTGCGAATGGAATGGTCTGGAATTTTAACAATGTTTATTTACCACATTAATCTTTTTTATTTCTAAAAGCAAATAAAATGAACTTTTCCAAGCTTTGGGAACTTTAAATCAGGCACTGCATTGATGTTTCTACTTATTACAACTTCAAGATCTGAGAAAGGGCATGTCCAATAGACTGATAATGCAAAAAAAAAACCCCCACATTTGTTCACATGTGAGATGACATTTTTGAAGAAATCCAGTTAAATATAACTTTTCTGGAAGTCACTCCATTAACATCATAGTTCCATATCTGCTGCAGAAAACTACACCCTTGTTTACTTCCCTAGAAATTAGAACCAAGAAATACGGACATGGCAGAGATCTGTTTGTGTCTGATAAACATTGTATTTACATTGTTCACTCTTTAAGCTCAAAATAAATACACTGAAAGACAACATATTGAACATATGTGTGCAAAATATAATGACTTCAGGTGTACATTGTGTCAGATTAAAAGAGCATGAGGAAATGTGAAAAAACATGTACGAAATGAAGTGCTTCGTAAGATAAACAGTATTTATCCTTATCTGTGCAGCTGGGCATTTCCAACCCACAACACACAATGCCTTGTTGAGCAGTCTTGTCTGTTTAGACATTAAGAAGTGCTCCATAAACATATGCATAAAGTAAATAAGAATAAAATAATGTATGGGAGGTTTTACAGCAGCGTGCCAACATTTCCCCTGCACAGAGGCCCAAGCTTAAAGACTTTCTCTAGTTAAGTCCTCAGTGTATCCGTGTGTGTGTGTGTGTGTGTGTGTGTGTGTGTCAAAGAGGGAGAGGGAGACAGAGCCTCAGAAGAAGGAGATAAACAACACTCCACAATGCAACTGAAGAATAACACTGATATCATCTACAGCTCCAAACTGTGTGTGTGTGTGTGTGTATGTGTGTGTGTGTAGGAACGAGAGAGTAAGGGACAGACAGACAGAGAGAGAGAGAGACATAGAGAGAGAGATAAAGTGAGAGAGACAGACAGCAGACAGATAGAGAGAGAGAGAGAGAGATAAAGTGAGAGAGAGAGAGAGACAGACAGACGATAGAGAGAGAGAAAGAGAGAGATAAAGTGAGAGAGACAGACACAGACAGACAGAGAGAAAGAGAGAGAAAGAGAAAGTGAGAGAGAGAGACAGACAGACAGAGAGAGCAGAGAGAGAGAGAAAGATAAAGCCAGAGAGAGAGACAGACAGACAGACAGAGAGCAGAGTGAGAGCAGAGAGAGAGAGAGAGGGAGAGAGAAAATTAAAGCCAGAGAGAGAGGGAGAGAGAGAGCATAATAGAGGCCACTATCCATTTTTAGGCCACGCATCTTTTATCAGGACTGTGGGGTAAATCGTACACTTTGGCTGCTCCCTTATTTCGTACATCACCATTACATTCCTGTGCACCTGAACCGGTCTGCACAGATCAAGACAAGACGGGCATGATCAAATCAGTTCCTTTGCTGAAAGCAGATGAGGAAGGCAGGAGGGAGCAGTAAAAAGTGATAAAAGGAGAGCACATGAGGACAGTCCAGACAGAGGCTGACCCAACTGCTTCTCTGACAAGGTGATAACAAGCAGTCAATCCAAACTATCAGTTACAAACACAGGGGCCATTTAAAGACCCCATAAACTCAGAGCAGATGAGGCTGTTCTAACAGTGGAGTGTGTCACGATCCCACACGGCGAGGCCTCCAGTCACAGGACTGCCTTTGTTTTAAGATAAGTAAGGAGATTATCGCCATGTCTTCCAAAGCTGAGAGAGTGCAGGGCAATATAGGCCTATTTATGAAAGCTCCATAAACACTTCAAACACTTTTTTCAAACGTTAGATGTTCTTAACATCCTTTGAACATCACATGTAAAACGAGCCGTTTGAGAAATGGTTCAAATAAATACAAAGTCACCACAGGCCTGAAAAGTCCTGCATACTTGTAGTGTAATATGCAGGCGTTCTTCAAACAGCATGGCAGAGAGGCAGGAGATTTCTGCCTCTTCAGGAGAACGACACAGCGGAAGGAGATACAGCTTAATGTAATGGTTCTGATGAAAAAATAAACAGTAGGTCATGGGGGGGGGGTTTGACTTCATTATGTAGCACATTTCACTAAAAGTCAGTTTGACAGAAACCAACAAATCACTTACAATTTGCACAACAAAGGAAACACAGCTATTAAGCATGTAGCTTTACTTCAAATTGGTAAAGGGTTCCAGAAATATGAGCAGCAATAGATAATGTAGTATTGTAAACATACTATCAGTGTTTTGCTTTTTATATATTCCAGCTGTTGAACGTGCGCACACACACACACACACACACACGCACACGCACACACATACACTTACTAATACGACAGAAGAAGAGGAAAAAATGTCGTCACTACAGGAGGCCGAGTCCATATTTGGGATAATAAAATATTGCAGTGTTTTTATGAGCAGTAAAGACAGAATTAGCGCAGTCACAGATGAGGAGATCAAAGAGGAGAAGGGACTGTGAAAAGCAGGAGGAAGAAATAGCCAAAGACAAAATCTCTTTTAACCCTCCAGGCAAACAGGCCTACCCCCGCATGTCAGGTACCCATCTGTGCTTGTCTAAACAAAGGTATCCAACAAGATCCTTTCAATTTGTATCGCTTTAGCAAATTGTGTAAAGTAAAAGAAAGAAAGAAAGAAAGAAAGAAAGAAAGAAAGAAAGAAAGAAAGAAAATCGAATAAAACGATACAGAAGAGAGGATTATATAGTTATAAAGATGGAGTCAGAATGGAGAACTGCAAACAGGAACCTTCAGTGTCTTCTAGGTCATTTTGTATTCAACAGAATAATGTCTGTATTTAAACTGTAAGTATTAAAGTATTTGGTTCATCTTATTTTCTTGGAACCTATAGCGTTACATTCTTAAAATGTCCACAACTATCTAAACATTTTTTTCTCAGACCTCTTCCCCCGATTAAGCCTTTTAGGACTGCACTAAAGGCCTGGGATGTCATTTTAATAACCCCCAACACGACACAAAGGACAGTGGAATCAGACAATCACAGTTTGATATATAGTGTGTGGAGTCAATTTGGTGAGGGAAAAATGTCCAACCAGTGGGTTTCTGTCGTTTGGTAAACTGAACTCTTTACTGCAGACATCACTGTAGTTGTAAGGCAAGTTTTAGATAAAAAATGAAACATCTCAGACCTCTGTTTGATGTAGAATCAAACTGGCTAAAATCTGTTAGCATAGTGCTACGGTTATTACAAGGGGTCCCAGCAGAAATAAGCATCATAAAATTGGAGCTATTCCTCATTTTCTGACTGTGTTTTGACATTTATGGCCTGAACTGAAGGCCTAGCTCTAATAGTTACACTTTGCTGAGAAACTGATTTGGTAAAACTCTTACTGCTCTTAATGTTCTTAAACATGTGTACTTATGGAATGGAATATTTTTTTTTATTTTTTAGCTGGATAAATGTAAAGTAACAGAAAAAGTATACAGAGCAAAACAATTTTCAATACATTTTCTTTATTTAGGATATTCTGGATGCTGAGGTGGAGCATAAAGTAAGGGAAGTGCAGAGCAGAGCTTTGTCAGTGGGAGAGGTGCTGAATGTGACTCATCCCTGCTTTGGGTTGGCGTGTATTTGGACAGGAAACTATGGTGACAGATATAAAACTTTTCCACAGGAACACCGCTGCCCAATGATAGATCATGTGTCACTAACGATCACAGCTTTGTATGAAATCACAGTTTTGATGCAATGAGACCCTAGAATTGTGAAAAACAGTATGAGGCAGCAACAAGTCAAAATGGAAAGGCCCTATCCAGAATCCGTGTCATGCACACTGCAGCTGTTGTGTCATGCACTCTGCAGCCTCCACCACAGCTTTCAGACTTGTGTCAACAATATCTGATGATATTTGCTGGTTGTGCTGATGGAACCAAGCAGGGATGTGCAAAGAGGATGGGAGGGGTGCCAGAGGCAGCAGCCATTTCCCCCTTTTTGGCTGTAGCTACCATTTTTCTACAAATACTGGATCACAATTGGACTTAATAGCATTTAACAATTCATTGTTTATCCCATTAACTGAAATCTACCGGTGGACAAAATCTGAATTTTAATTGATCAGTCACTAATGTGTGAGTATCCCAGTGGACTAAAAGAGGTAGAATCTTGGGCTATTTTGCTTCTAAAACACAACAGTAATCTATTAACAACAGTATTGATAACACATAATGTAACAGTTATTCTGGCTGGAGGATTAGTTTGAAGAAACATTGGTGGTACCAGTGGTATCAGTGTTTATGCACAGGCCTGAAAGCAGCATTAGAGCTCTTGAGGCGTGTTAGAAACGTCACATGGCAGAATACTGTTTTTAAGCACTTCAAAACACAAGAAAAGCCCTGCCTGTGCCTGACTGGGCAGCACGTGGCATTATTGATGGCTGGGCAGAGGGGTCCTGCTGACCAGTCGCCTGGCCAGAGATCCCTGACCACAGACGGCCCAGAGCACAGCTGGAACTTGAACCTGAACCCAGCCGTAAGGCATTTTTCTGTTTCGCTGCTGGAGCATTTATTTGTACTGGACACAGTCTCACTACATGTCCAAAATAGAGCTAGACTGTGAACTGAACAGTATTATTATTCATCATTTCTGATGACAGCTCGCATAAATACAAGATACTGCACAGCAGAGCAATAGGTTCATTAAAGTTTCACTTTAAGTGCTAGTTTGGAGTTGGAAGGATGGGAGTTCATAGTACTTCAGTGAAATAATGACAAAAGTAGAAGTAAAAGTAGTTTCTTCTTCAAAAAAGGCCTTGAGCTCGGAGCTCCCCGTAGAACTGCAGTCAACTTCTTAAGAGATACAGCCTAAATACATTAGAAGCCTCTTTTTTCCTTTTCATAATTATTTAAGTCTAAAACATAATGCTAAGAATCATACGAGAGAGGCGTGAGCGAAAGGAAAAGGTGGTGTGACCAAAAGAGAACCCAAAGAAGGAACTGAAATGACTGAAATGGAATTAATAGATTTTTTTATTGGGTGCTAAATCAAATTTATAATGTGCAGTATTTTATTATTATTGTGTGCAATAGTCTTACCATGTAAATATCACTACTTATGACAATATTACTCATATACTACTGGGCCCGTATTCACAAAGTGTCGGGGAGGATAAACCCCCAGGACCCTGAACTGCCTCTTGGGAGTGACCAGGCAGGAGAACAAGAATCCATTCTTG
>JBBPDB010057740.1:0-10664 GCA_037974465.1 Brachypetersius altus | reverse complement strand
CCCCCACTCCTATGAATCCCCTTTCTACCAATAGTTACTTCCCTGGTTGTGCCTACCTCAAGTATTCATGTACTCACACTGAGTGTAGTCACACAATTTGCCTGGACACAGACAGAACATATTTTCTGTTATACACTGGAATGATGCGTCACGCCAAGGTATTCTTTGCTTTTATGCAGATATTGAACAACCTCAATATATTTATATTCTAGACATTATTTCTGGTTATTATTTCTGACACAAAAATACACTTTATTTAAAAAAACAATAATAACTATAGTGCACCTACACTAATGCTTGTTCACTTTATGTCATTGTATTTATTGGGAAATATTTTTGTAACCTCAGGAATCTAGAGGTTGTGTTACAGACTGAACCTTTTTTTGAGTGTGTATTAGCATAATGTTCATATATCTTTGTTGTTGGCACTGATTCAAAAATGCAGCATTACTTGAATTGTACATGTTGAGCTACTGAAGGTATTCACAGTGCATGACTTCTTCACTGCATTACCTTGTGTTCCCTAGGTGTTTCGGTTACCTTTGGTCATTTTTCTGGAGACGTGGCTATGCTCATGCATAATAAGGTGTGTGAGGTCAATGAAATCGTCCATCACAGATCAAATGGGCAATAATGGTTTGCCTGTTGAACTGTGTTATGCAGTCTGTCTCAGGATGGTTTGCCGGATGTAATCCAATGTTCAATATCTTATATTGTATTGGTCAATAAATAGTGCATGTACTGCACTAAAACAATCATTGTTTCAGTTCTTATTCATTCAGCTGGCAGTTTCACTGGTCATGGGGCAATAGAGACAGTATCATGACTCATGAGTCTTTTGTACTGTGCATAAAGAACTGGACTATTCTACTCATTCGCGCCTTCTAGTAGATTTCAAATGAAATAAATTCACCACAAAATACTATGAAATCGTCTTAGATGTAGTCAATATCTCTAATACGTCTCATTCTGAGATTGTTATAAGAACATATGATGGTTTAATTGAATAAACCAGAAAATTAAAAAACACGATCAGGGAGCGAGAGGTTCCGACTGGTGCTATACCATGTTTAGAGGGCAGAAAAGAGGAGCTGTCTGATCAGCTAGGAGTTCTTAAGGATTGGCAGCCAGAAATCAAGAAACACAGCGCCAGAAAAAAATAAGAGCGCACTGCAAAAATGTTTGTTTTCTCAGATTTTATTTTTTATAGGTGCAAGTATTGAACTGAACAGCTTTGCCTTTTCCGTTTTCAAGTCTTGACAGTTTTTCCCCTAATTTCCAAATGAAAATATTGTTCTTTAAAGCATTATTTTAAAGGAAGAATTACAAAAAAAAATTATACACATATAGATTCTTATCGCGCTAAAAAAAAATATCGCCGTTAAATCCGCCGTTAAAAAAATAACGCGCTGCTGTGACGACGCGTGACAACATCAACACAGCGGATGTAGTACGGCCGAATTCCACTCATACTACCCTCATTCATACTATATAGTACGTACTATTTTAACGGTAGAGCAGTACGTACTAATTTAAATGTAGTACGTAGTACGTAGTATGTAGTATGCGATTTCGGACGCAGCCTCGGTCTGTCTGTTAACGCCAAGATTCCAATGAGATTAACGGCGTTAAAAAAATGTATCTAGGCCCACCTCTAATATATATATATACACACATTATTTAATATTTACTTCTAAGTTTGGGGCACAAAAGCAACAAACTCCACACCACGTCTGAATTCGACTCTGAACCTTAATTATTTTTTAGTTCATTAAAATGCGAACTACATGTACCAATGACTTAAAAGTGCCAAATTCAAAAAACAAAGCTCTTTCTCTTTCTTGAACAGTTTACCAATGTCTATCGAAATGTCTATTGTTTTACCATCTGGATTTCTTCCTTACATTTGGCTGAACTGAATCTGTAAAGAACATAGAGACTAAAAGGAAATGAATATCCCTTCAGAAAGTAATTGCTATGATACGTCTCTTCTTGTGCTTAATTACTGTGATTGTGGAAGCTACAAGACCCTAAATGTGCTATTTGAAAGCTTCCCAATTGAATTTGGCGTGTTAAACATAGTTCTCAGGAGGTGCTGAGCGTGTGACGTTGTCTTGTAGAGGGAAGGAAAACAATGTTGCAACGAAAACATGGTTGCAAATAGAATTACACAACCCTGAAACAGGTCTCGAGGTTACTATGCCGCAGTGTGTGAAGGGCTTAGATTTACAAGAAACTCCCAACAAGCAGGTGATCTTGTTCGTAAGTGCTTCAGTGGAGGAAAAGGTCTATTATGTGGGCCATTATCTTTCATGAATGGCTAATGATCTTGTACTAAAGATAGCCTCCAGTAGTTAAATACCTTTATGTTCTTCAGCCTTCTCCACATTTGAGTTGGAACATCAGCTCACGGCAAGCAAGAATTAAACTGTTACTTTAAAAACATAAACCACAGATCACAGCTCACATCTTTCTCTTATAGATACTGTACATGCTTGCTACATGTAGGCTTTACTTCTGAAAATAGCTCATATGCTGCGTGGTTTTTGTATTTAATTTGATCCCTAAAGTCTACTTATACTATTTTCACTAAGAAATAAAAAGAAGCCTCTCTTTAACCCTCAGAAGTAAACAGGCTGTGTTGATTGCTGTGATATATGATAAATTATTTGTTTATTAGTAGCCCCGCAGTGAGCCTCATTTGAAAACCCCCAACTAAAACTACAGAGACAGGCTAAAACAGCGTATAACCCCAGTGTGAATGGAAGGAGCTAAACTAAGGTTTGCTGGGTTGAGGGAAATCGAGGTGTTATGATGAAGCGCTTTCCTTTTTATCACACTCATTTATAATCAATCCTGGACTTGCAGGTTTACAACATCAGGAGAATTCGTAGATTCCTCACCGCTCAGGTACTCATCTAGTCACTTGTCATCTCAAGACTGGCAACAGTAACTCACTCCTGACTGCCCTGCCTCTGAAGACCATCAGGCCTTTATAAATGATTAGGAATTCTCAGCTTTGGTACCCTCTTCTGAGACCCTTACTGCCTTCAAACGGTGACTAAAGGCCCACCTCTTCCCTGAGCACTTAGGATAACAACTACAAGTTCAGAAATTCACAAATAACATTCAATAAACTGTTTTCTGTGTGTGATCTGATTTTGTTTGTTTGTCAAATCTGCCAAATGCTGTACATGTAAATGTGAATGAAAACTAATTTTTGTCACTCTTTGTGGCAGTGCACGGAGCTCTTCAGAATCAGAAAACTTTACTGATCCTTTACAGAGAAAATAAAGTTTCTGATTCTGATTCTGAAGAGCCCACTGCACTAGCACCTAGAGTGAAACATTAAACTTCATCAAACTTCGCTAAATGCTACATACGATTAAGCGAGGAAATGGTTTCTTGCTCCTCTCAGAACATTAGCTTAGCATGTTAGCAGCGTTGGCTCAGGTGGCTAAGTAGTTCATGAGGTAAGATTCACTGAAGAGAATCACATGAGGGACTGATGGGTACATAATCAGCTTAGGCCAATCTGACTGAAAGCTGGATCTCTGCGACAGTGGAATCACTCTCCTGGGCCCCAGACTCTTAATTAGATTGCATGTCTTGCCATGTGCCGTGATATTCTGAGGGAAAACAACAGATAGTCCAGGGTTGACTCATCATGTGTTAAACAAGTCCTCCAAGGCAGTCTTCTGGCATATAAACTGAACCAGTCAACATAAAAACCACTTCCCAACCACTTCACAGGTCCAAAACAATGTGTTTACAGGAGCTAGCTGACAAAGCATTTCCACAAAGATTTATTTGGTGCGACACATGACCTGTCAGACAGGCCAGGCCTCCAAAATAAAAACAATGTGTTTATGCTAGCTGCAGGCAGACTGAGAAGCTACACGGTGTGGACAAAAATATTGGGACACACTTGTTTTTCAGGGTTTGGGCTTGGCCCCTTACTTCCAGTGAAAATCAATCTTAATGCTTCAGGAGGCCAAGACATTTTGGACAATGCCATGCTTTCAACTCTATGGACACAGCTTGGGGAAGAAATTTCTATTCTAGCATGACTCTAGCATGACTTTGCACAGAACAAGCTCCATAAAGACATGGTTGGTTGGATGAGTTTGATGTGGAAGAACCTGACTGGCCCACACACTGGAACGGAGAATGCGAGCCAGACCTTCTCCTCATAAATGGGCACAAATTCCCTCAGAATCTCCAAAATCTTGTGGAAAGACTTCCAAGAAAAGTGGAAGCAGTTATAGCTGCAAAAGGGGGGAACGATTTCTTGTAAAAGTGTATATATTCAAACGCATATATACACCTATTGGTGTCCCAATACTTTTGTCCATAGAGTGATTCTCTAGTGATACATTTACTTTGCTTGGGTGAATGGAAACATTACAGATGATCTCTTTTTTTGGAATGCTTCCTGAATGCCTACCAGTGGAGTGCCTACCAAATTAGGTGATGTGTTGTATTTGCAGTGCAGGGTGGGCTGCCTTACATTTGTGGTCTGGAACTCAGTGCTAGCGTCTACAGGCCTATTTTTGCAAAAACAGCACTAAACGCCAGCCTCTCACACTAACCTCAAGATACTCTCAGTGACCTTTTTTTTTCGCTCCATGACATGCTTTGCTGACTACCCTGAGGTTGCTTCAGCGTGCTCTTTTTAACTGTGTGTGCATTTCCTGTTTAAAAACAGCACATTTAGGATTTTTCTTTTACAAATGTATTATTTAGTCACTGAGGAGTACAGTGGCCCCAATTTGGGCAAGGCTTAAATTGTAAGATCCAATTGTTGTTTATTTTAACACACCATTCCCCTGTGTTTTTATGTGCAAATTGCAATTATCCTCCACCTTTTTTTGCTTTTTTGTGGCAATAAATAGATTTTCTCTGGAGGTTTTCACACAAGGAGACTCAGGGCAGGCTGTAGCCGACCTGGAAGCCCTTTTTTCGAATTCCACATCAGGGTTGAGCCTCGCACTCCAATACTTTGCCCAAGACTGACAAACTTTTGTATAGCAAGTTGGCCTCTAGAAGGGTCTCACTGCAATTTGTGGAATAGCGCTGCCTTTCAAATAACCCCAATGCATAAAACCTTCCACTAAATGGTGAAGTAAAGGCTCTGTATCACTGTCACTTTATTTAGAAGCAAATTTTGGCCATAGGAAGTACTGCAAGTGAAACATTTCCATAACTCAAGAATCTCCCAAGCTAAAATTTTTAATTGTGGTGTGCTTACACCTTCCTTATGTCTCCATAAGTTCCATAAGTCTGAAGCCCCCCCAAAATGATCCCAAGGCACCCTAAATATATAGTCATTAACTATTTTTAAATGATATATCCAAACATTTCATACAAGATATCACTGAGCACTTTACAAATAGAAACAAGACTATGAACTGAAATGAAAAATAATAAGTCTAGCTTTCATTATTGAATTAAAATGATGTAGTGGCTGTTGAAGCTGCTGTAGGTAGCAGGTGGGCATTTAATTTTTATCCTGTTGCTATTCTTCTTTAATCACATTTGCATTTATATTGATCTAAAAAATGACAATATCTAAAAAGCATTTAAAACATATTTATTATACATGAAGTTTAGTTTAGATTAGTTTAGGTAAACTCTGTTCTAGTGGATCAGACTGGGAGCCCCTCATATGGCTCAGTACCTGTGAAGTAGCTCTCAGTTTCAGAAGGTTGGTGACCCCTGCTCTAGTCCTTCAAGGAGTTCTGGAAACAGAAATGACTGTGAATACGATCTGCAGTTTAACTGGTGGGTAAGGTGATAAAACAGCAGCAGTTTTAGGCCAGGACTGAAGGAGTCACTGTAGAAATGCAACATACAAGGTGAAGTACAGGTTACTATATCTGTTACACAAAATAAAACACAAAATATATTTTACAACGTTCAGTTTCCCTTGTTTAATCAAAAACTGATTTGCAATGCTAAAATACTTCAATTACTAATACTACTGATAAAAAGCCATGGTCCTGGAGTTGCCAGGGTGTCAGCAGGTTGTGGGCACAGCTGCGGTAGTCAAAGCCAAAGGCATTTTTGTGGCAGGCGCAAAATGGAGGCACTCCACCTATAAGAGTATGTGTTTAGCATGTCTGCATAGTGGAAACAGTGAAAACATACTTGCAGGGATGACACTGATTCTTTTTCAAATGTTCAAAAGATTAGCGGAACAGAAAGAAAACAGGAACGCACAATAGGAAACAACAAACCTGCCTTATGTTTATTTACAGGCTCATACAATCTGTGAGATTACACACGGCAAAGACATACCGAACACACTCAGACGGCCAGTCTGTCGACAAGAGGGTGGATAATTCCATCTGGGTCAACGTGGATTTAAATAAAGAACTGAAAATGAAAACAGAACACAGTCTTTCTCTGCATTTAACCCATTCACCAAGTGGAGGGGTGTCTGGGGAGCAGTGTGTGGGGACGGTAGCTTGCTCAGCGGAACCTCAGTGATGACACTAGCAGCGTTGGAATTCAAACCCACAACCTTTTGATTGCACGTCTACCAGCTGCCCACAGTCACAGATAGGTAGAGATACCTAATTGAAATGAATGGGAGAGCAGAAACCCAGGCTCAGTTCTAGATGGCACTTGAGACCCAGCCATGACGGCATTCCATGTAGGACACTAGAACCCAAACTAGCAATTTAAGTGTCATGCATGTAGACGCAGGTAAAGAACCTTTTTCTGCCTCGTACATTAATGTTTGAAGTAGGAAAAAGCAAAATATGAGCACAAAAAGCACTAGCCAATCCATGGATTTTTTCACACATTTGTCAATTAGTGTTCTCCTCAAGCGTGTTGAGATGTTCAGTGACGTTTTACAGGTTGTGAGGGAACCAGACTTGGTGGTGGTGTCTGGTTTGAGCAGAACTTTAGAGGTGTTTGCAGGAAAATATATCCCTGTGGGTGAGCCTTCTGGGCTTTCAGGTCCCTCAGAGAAGGCCTAATGATTTCTGGGAACCAAGATATTTTGAACTTGTGATTTGAATCTATCGTATCCTCTTTGTCAGCTGGAGTAAATGGAATCTCCCATTGGTTACATTTCAGATGCCATCCTGAAGTGTCAGGACTTTGATTTCCAGTGAATGAGACAAATTTCAGAACACTCTAGACCTTCTGGAAGTTCTAGATCCATCACTGACTGTGAATACGATCAGCAGTTTAACCAGTAGGTCAGATGTTCTAGGCCAGGACTCTTTACGGAAGGAGTCATTGTTAGAAATGCATACAAAGTAAAGTACAGGTTAAGATCGGATCAGATAAACCTTTTAGTCACAGGAGTGGGACATTTGCATTGCTATGGCAGAAAGTGGACAGACACACAGAGCGGAAACAAAGACCAAGTGTCAATGGGGCGCCGCCAGAAATCACATTTTTGCATTTTTTGTCTTTGTTTTGGTATGTGTGGGTCAAACTGGAAGGCCTAACTTCATGTTTGGACACTGAAAAATCTTCTATTTGCAGTTGCTAGTTTGTGTCAAAAAAGTTTTCTGCCTTTTCCTGATGCTGGAAACTAAATAACTTATACCAGAAAGCTCAAAATGGAAGAAATCAAAAGGGTGATCTTTGACTTTGGCACAGTACTGCTTTCTGGAGAGGGACGTTCGTGTCCATTCAGCTGAAGCTGAGGCTCCTCACCTGCGTGAGAGAAGGGAAGTAAACATCCGCAGTTCATTATTACGAGGCGGTAGGAATGTTCACAATTAAATTGTGTGTGTGCAGCCAAAACAAAGCCTATTACGTTGCCTGTACGCCCCTCATAATTGAATTGTTCTCGGTTTGGGAATTGAAAGGCGGCGGGGGGGGCGGTTAACAACACGCCCTTGAGCGTTAGATCTGCGAAGCCGATTCGGGCCGTACTCTCCCCAACGCTTCAACAGTCTAAGGGAAGTAATGAGATGGCGAGAGGCTATAAAAATTCAATGCAATAAGCAAATCCAAAATGCCAGGCTTGCATGCTGTGTGTTCCCGGCACAATGTGATTCTACCTTCACAATGAAGCAATTACAGAGAGCAGGCAGTCATTCTCCATCACCCAGCACGAGCCGGCTCAGCTCTAAAAGCACACAATGCCCTGAATATTATAGTGCGGTGGCGGGGGGGCCGACCTGCTGAGTGAAAGTTATACACCATGATGGCTTGTTGAGATGCAAGCAGAAAAGAAAGAGCCATTTGTGCGTTTGAATATGTGTGTGTGTGTGTGTGTGTGTGTGTGTTCACCGTTGGTCTCTCGGGTCTTGTCTTCGCAGGAGAAATCTGTGCGTTTAAGATCCACGGGCAGGAAGCCCCGTTCGAGGCGGAGGTGCTGAACAGGACGTCAGGGGAAGGCGTGCTGAGGGCCCGAGGCCCCATCGACTGCGAGCAACAAAAGGAGTACACCTTCGTCATCCAGGCCTACGACTGCGGGGCCGGTCCCACTGGAGCCGGCTGGAAAAAGAGCCACAAGTGAGTAGGAGCTACTGCTGCAGGGGCTGCTAAACCATTAACCCTCGGAAACCATCATGAACGCAACACTAAAGCACCATCCTATACAAAAATATGCACCTGTTTAGAGCCTCTGCGTGTTTGTGTTGACAGTGGAGGCTTCACGTATCACAGGAACCGTTTTTCGTAAAAGAGACAAAGTGTAAGTTGATGTAGCACGACTCTGGGGCCTTTCTATTGGTCAATCCATCACCAGGTTTTACACACGGCAGCAGACATGAACGGAGATACAGTTTTACTCTGACATGTTACACATATGGAGCATATTATCACTGCATGTAAGAACATAAAGATATGAAATACATATGTCATATTATTAGCACATGTAGGAATGTCCCGACATATTATACACAGTATTATCATATAGATGTACATGTATAGATATTATCTATAATGTTAGTTATACATTTTATTATTATTATATTCTCCTTCTTCTTCTTCTTCTTCTTCTTCTTATTATTATTATTATCATTTTTGTTGTTATTCGTAGTAGTTGTAGTAGCACTGTTATTATTATTATTAGTAGTAGTAGTAATATTTATACATCACTATAGTACAAACAAAACATTTCATTATTATAAATAGATGCACGTGTATAAAATATTCAATACAGGTGTGTTATTTATATATATTTATATATATATATAATTTTTTTTTTTTTTTAATTAGTGCTGGGAATTTAACGCTTTAATTAGATTAATTAATCACAGTAAAAAATAACGCGTTAATATTTTTAACGCAATTAACGCGTATAGACATAGACATGATGTTACACTTTGTAGAACTGCAGCAAGCTAGTAGAGCTGGGATACTCGGATCATTTTTTCGGATTCGGCTCCCTCTGAGTCACTCAGTAAAGTGATCCGGATCTGCGAGTCACTTGAGTCACTATTGCCAAATTGACAGCGGCCGGTAAGAACGAGTGTCAGTGTAAGAACGAGTCTGTGGAACTCATGTGCTTTGCGCTAGGCTTGGTCCCCCGAGGTGTAGCCTGTACGCCGGTAGATTCACTCATTAGGCTAAGGTCGAGATCGGAAAGTGCTAGATTGATTAATATTTTCTGTTAGAAAGGAAGTTAACTCGTGTATCATGTACTGGTGTTTCGGGTAGCGTTAAATTAAACCTGCCGGATTTGATCCGACTCTGTGGCGGAAGTTAACCGATGGATTCACTCATGACTCGGTCGACCCGTCTCTGAGCATATTTAAACACTAAAATACGAGGACAAGACACGGAGCAGTCGTGCTACATGCTGCAGCAGCTTCTTCTTATTCTCTTTATTGCGGTTGACAACTTTTCAGTGTATTACTGCCACCTTTGTACTGGTGGAGATAATACAGTTAAATGTTATGCAAAAATATGGGGTTACTGTAATTCCTTTCATCACTTTGAGATTTTAATCCATGCTCTTTTGGACCACTGCAATGCACTTCATTCAGTGAAGTCAAGCATCACTTGCTCCTCTACAGTACATTGTGAGCACATTACTCCAGTTCTGGCATCATTTCACTGGCTTCTGGTTCGTTCTCTTAGTGTAGCAGATCAGTTAAAACAAAGAGAAAACTTAAAGGAGGACTGCGGTTTCTCAGTCAGCTCCTCAAAACTATGGAATGAATGACCTTAAAGTCCTCTCTTAAAATTGAAAGAATTTGTTCATCTCATTTTCTTTTAATTCAGTCTGAGATGTTGACTTTTACTTTGACTTTTATTGATTGTTTTTTTCTTACTTGATATTTTATGTTTTACTTTTTATTTTATATATGTGTACAGCACTTTGGACAACTATGTTATTTTTAAAGTGCTATATAAATAAAGTTGGATTGGATCAGAGGTCATGCAAAGTTGTGTCCAAAAACACTCATTCATGAAGCTGTATGGAAATCATATGATTTTCATGTTCAGTGTATTGTCAACAATATTTGCATTCTGACAAAGCCTAGTTTTTTTTCAGATTTATTTAACCACTGCAGTTAACTGGCATTAACTACACACCAGAGTCTGACACTCGGATTCGAGTCGCATTTAAGTTACGCAAAGAAACTTCCCTCAGCGACTCGAGACTTGGCTCAGACTCTGTGCTGTGACTCGTGAGTCAAAACTAATCAAAAATAATCATGGAATTACTTATTTATATCTTG
>JBBPDB010057691.1:0-10666 GCA_037974465.1 Brachypetersius altus | reverse complement strand
TCACACACACACACACAAACACACACACACATACACACTCACACACACACACACACTGACACACACACACCAACACACGCACACTCACACACACACACACACACACACACAGAGACAGAGAGAGAGAGAGACACAGAGAGCGAGAGAACTCTGTCTCCAGGTCTCCCTGTGGACTGTGGACTGTAAGACCTCGTCTATAGTGTTTATACCCAGTATTTACAGTTTTTATTGGATTTATTTTAACATTCTATTGTATATGGTTCTTGTCTCTGTGTGTCTCTGTGTGTATTTTACTGTAATCTGATGGATTGTTGCTGCATTGTTGTTTAAACTGCTTCCCTGTAATTCCTGGGAGGCGTTTTTGAGAAAAGGCTGCAGAAATAAGCCCCAGCCGCGTTTCCCTCCTCGCGCCGGTTCCGATCTGACCCGTTCGCTCTGGTTCAGGGAAAAGCGTCTCTGATGTTCCTGTCTGCTGTTCACTGAACCCTGGAACAGAAAATGCGAGTGCGTTCAGGGGAAACTCGTCTCTACAGCCGTCCCTCCGGGATCTCCTCAAGCAGGACATCAGAATCAGGACATTCACTGTTCATGTACGACTGAGCAGACAAACAGAGACACTGAGACACACAGAGACACACAGAGACATAGAGACACAGAGAGACACACTGAGACACAGAGACACAGAGAGACAAACAAAGACACAGACACTGAGACACTGAGACAGAGACAGAGACACTGAGACACTGAGACAGAGACACTGAGACACAGACAGAGACACAGAGACACAGACACTGAGACACAGAGACACAGACACAGAGATCTTTAACATCTTCAAGGCAGTCAAATAATAACTTTAAAGGACTGGTGTCAGTCCGTTTTAAAGGCAAGTAGATTTGTGAATCAGCATAAAAATGAAATGAAATGCCATATTTTCTAAAAATAGCTCCCAGTGGAAGAATGTATAAAGAAAACAACATAGGGCCAAGTACAGAGCCCTGAGGGACTCCACAGTGAACAGATGAATGAGAGGATGTACAGTCACCTATACTGACAGAAAAACTTCTGTCAGAAAGGTAGGATCTAAACCACTCTAGTGCAGTCCCTGTAATGCCCACACAATGCTCCAGCCGGGAAATTAAAATGCTATGATCAACCGTATCAAATGCTGCTGTAAGGTCCAGCAGTACAAGGATAGCATAATTACCAACATCAGTTGCTAATAAAAGATCATTATAGACCTTCAACAATGCAGTCTCTGTATTATGTAGAGCTTTAAAACCTGACTGAAAGGGTTCAAGGATCTTGTGCATATCCAAATAAGACTGAAGTTGAAACAGGACCAGTTTTTCTAGAAGCTTAGAGATAAAAGGAAGTGTAGAAATTGGTCTAAAACTAGACAAAATGGAAATGTCAAGATGCGGCTTCTTTAACAGTGGATGTACTACGGCATTTTTGAAGTAGGCTGGGACAACACCCGAGGTCAGACTAGTGTTGATCATTGTGTGAATGCAAGGACCTAAAACAACAAAAGTGTCTTTAATGAGACGAGGAGGGACAACATCTGTAAGACCAGCTGACATTTTCATATTACAAATCACTTCCTCAATAGCGACTGACTTCCTCAAAAGACACTGGCTCAAACTGACTAAAAGAAGTCAAACAGGATGGAAAGGATAATAGAACACGAGAAGGGGGTATGATTAGAGCTCTGATATTTTTAATTTTATCCACAAAAAAGTGCCGAAATTTCTCACAAGTGTCAAAGGAGGCATCTAGACACTTGGAACGTGTACCATTAAGAGCAGCATCGATGGTACGGAAAAGAATTTCAGTCTTGTGACAATTATTTGAAATTATGCTAGAAAAATATTTAACCCATTGAGCTTTAACTGTTTCCTGGTTCATACACAGCTTTTCCTTTAAAATGTCAAATGAGACCTGTAGCCGATTCTTTTTCCACAAGCGCTCAGCCCTCCTGCACTCTCGTCTAACGGACCGAGTGACGGATCATTTAGCCACGGTTCTGATTTAGACTCGGGACGCAGGGTTTTATACGGTGCTGCAAAGTCCAGGATGGTTTGTCAAGTGGATAAAAATGACAAAGTTAATTCTTCAGTATCCTGACAAGACTGGAAGAGGTTATTAAGCGCTGACAGCGCACCGGCACTCTCGGCTTAGAGGTGTGACAGGGAACAGAAATATCAAATTAAATAGGCATGTGATCAGAAAATACAGCATCTAACGTTTTAACATCAGTCACAGATAGCCCATATGATAAAATAAGATCAAGTGTATGCCCCATTGTATGAGTAGGGCCAGTAATAAATTGCTTAAAAGAGTCCATTATATCCAAAAAGTCTCTTGCAAGGGGCTTAGAGCGGCAACAAACATGAATGTTAAAATCACCAATAATTAAAATCCGGTCATATTTCGGCATAATTCCAGATAAGAAAATTGAAATAAAATCTTTATTGTATTACGGTGGACGGTAAATGACTGCGCAGAAAACTGGGTCGGATTTATCCAGCTCAGATAAATTCGACTCAAAGCTGGCGTATGGCACTGGTGCCAATTGTTTAAAATAAAGAGTTTTCTTTAAAACGGCAGCGACTCCTCCACCTCGTCCTGATGTCCGTGGTGTACTAAAATAAGTACATTCAGTTGGTACAAGTTCAGTAAATAAGCTTTTGCCCAGGTTTCAGTTACACAGAGTAAGTCCAATCCGTAAAAGTTTT
This sequence comes from Brachypetersius altus, assembly GCA_037974465.1. Taxonomy (NCBI): domain Eukaryota; kingdom Metazoa; phylum Chordata; class Actinopteri; order Characiformes; family Alestidae; genus Brachypetersius; species Brachypetersius altus. The sequence goes on along the minus strand of JBBPDB010057691.1, from coordinate 7,931 downwards.
GTTACACAAAGACCTTGCATTCACCAGGTCAACAGTGCAACAGAATAACAAAATAACTATAACAGATATAATATAATAACAGATCAATTGTGCAAATGGTTTGTGACCATAAAAAGATGGTGAATGCAATAAAATGAATTAGCAGCCCTTTGTATTTGCCAGTGATAATCTGTTTCAGAAATGCTCATTAGTTTCAATATTTTTTATTTCTTCAGAGGACCACACTATGTGTCTATCTGTGGCAATAAGTCAAAGTATATCTGTGGCAATTATGCTTTGAACAGTTTTATTAAATTTGAGTGCTTTTGGTTTCCATCTGTTGTTGTAGATGACACATAGCTGGAAATGCATGACTGGAAAGCCTAGTGTTAATACAAATATGGCATAAGAAGAGTAGGAATGTTCTTAATAACCACTGAAAACCATCAGAAATAGAATACATGTTAATATATTATGAGACATCTTGGTTATCTAAAGTAGGCTACAATTATTTAACAGTAGTAAATTTACACCCTCATGATGAAAGGAGTTGAGTGAAACTAACAGAGAGCAAGAAAAAACGCAAGTCGCTTGAGGGCCAAAAAAACATCCCTTTATGAGAAGCGTATCCAAACAAATCAGCTCCTCAGACAGAATCAGAATGCCAATCACTCACCCAGTGTGTTTAGGGGGAACTGTACTTGCTTGAGTGGGAGGGGTTTGTACATGCCTATTGGCTTTTCTTCCAAAGAGAATATTTAATGCTCCTCCCTTTCCAGTATTTTTTCACACATGCATACTCTGAGGCCACAAAGAGCCACGCACACTTGACTGGACAAGATGGTCAAGAGGGAGTCGCATTCTTCAGACCACCTCACTGGAGGTTCACGCAGAAAGGTAGGCAAAGATATCCTTGACCATTTAAGAGGGAAAGTGGAATAAGCACAGACAAGCAATTAATTAATGGTTTTCATTTAGTCCATGACAGACTGGTTTTGACAAGCAAGTCTTGTGAACAAAACAATGTTCCTTCACTGACTGTTTTACTAAAAACCATTACAGCTGTTGCTAGGTGATGTTTAAATCTGTTCTTCTGAATGCCTTGTAACCCTTGTCTTAATCACTTTGGCACATCTTTTGTTGATGTCTATTTTTAAGACTATCACAAAGATACTAAATTAATGTCTTAACTTCTTATAATGTGTCTTGCATTAACAAATACTTTGTCATTTGATACATCTTAGTTGGTGTCTTAAGGACTGTTTGGCCTCGACTTTGGTGTCAGATAAGCTGAACCCCTAAAAGGATTTGACTAGGAATCTTTTGTTATTGTTTTCTGAATAGTAACTGAAAAAGTCTTAAGGGCATCTGTGAATGTTAGAAGATCATTCAGATCCTTACAATGCAAATGCTGTTATACATACTCTATACATATTGCAAGAATGAACAAAAGTAAATCACAGTATTAAGTCATACACCAATCATTGTGACTTTTTATTTGAGATGCATTGACAAGGGCTGCCATTTAATGTTGCATTGCATTCCTTTTGGGCTGCCAAGTAAGTAACAACAGGCTTTTTAATGTTCCTTTGTAAAAATCTGAGTCAGCCTTCTTTAATCTCTTTCATCAGTAGAGCCATTTCCCAACACTGCCACATCAATGTCTGCATTCTGATGGACCTGAAAACTAACAGCATTGCATTTCTTGACACACTCAAATTACTGATGTTGGCACCTGCTGCATCCCTTGTTCAAAAGCACTTAAACCAGCCCATTTTCTTAATCCATGTCTCAGTTGTCTAAAGCCATAAAATACTACTTCAACCTCTGTTCTCTCTTCATCTACCCAACATTAAGTGGTTTTAGCAGGTAAAATGATCTGTGGATCACAGTGTTCACTTACATTTACTGGAGGTCAGTCCCTAATCATGAACAAAGTCACCAAATGATGTCAAATCTTGCTTTTTGCAAACATATGAAACAATAGATTGGGAAAACCTGTTGTAGCAAAGTTTGACACTAATCTGAATAGTGTAAAAAGCTTAAGCCAGAGATTTACATTCAAAAAATGGTTCTATACAGAATAATAAATGGGTCCTTGTCTTAGCAGAGCAGTTATGTTACATTTACACATTTTTGAAGATTAACCATTTATTAATAGGTTTTTCATCATAGAAAAGAACCATGTTACCAGCCAAAGTACTATTCATACATTCATACTATTCATACATACATACATGTTTTAAAACTTCACAGTTCTAAATGACTATTGATTTTGCTGAAAAGGGAATGTAATTTTTAGGAGAGCAAGTGTCTAAAATCATTTCGTCATGTGGTAACCAACTGAACTGTTTTTATTCAGCTCAGATAAATGCTTTGAATGAACAGTTTTACAGAAACAGCAGCCATTCATGAGGCTATAGGTTCTGACATGACATTCAGCTTTATTTATTTAACACATTCTATGCACATAGACGTCTGTTGCCTTTTGCAGCTCATTCTGAGATGGACTTGTTTTGACAGGAGCTAAACCATTCATTCGTGCCCTTTCTACAACTATTCACAGATAATGACAACGAAAGTGGCGACAGTCTTGGCTGCTTTCTTTCTCTTGGCCAGCATAGCAGTTATTATAGCAATAGCTACAGTCCAGACACACAGGAGGGCTTACCTTTCCCCCGGACTTAAGGTAAGACCATTTATATGAGCCAACTTAAACAGGCCAGTCAGATTGCGTCAGAGTGACAAAGTAAAATTACCACACAAACACATGCAGGTTAATTTTAGGCAAGTATAAAATTACAGGGGTTTACTTCAGGCAGGTGTACCTGAGATGACAGGCACGACTTGGATATGCTGAGTGTGTAGAAGCACCTGCAAAGCTGATAGTGTCAGCTAACTTCAAATTATAAATATTCCCTGTCATTATGAACATGTGTCATAAGTTAGTGTGAAACTGTAAATAGCGCTGTTGTCTGAAGGAAGACAAAGTTCTTTAGGTAAACTTTAGTTAATGCATGCCATTGGAATATGGAATATTATCTAAGTTCAATTTTGAATACGAGTTCTTTGATAATTGTGATTCATAAGCAAGCATTAAATATTTGTGTAAATTATAATTCTCTGTGGTTCACAGTGTGGATTAGGCAACTTGGAAAGTTTTGCATGAATGTACAGATCCAGTCCAGGATGATAATCACAGACAGTATTGTGTGGTCTTTCAATTTATCATTAAGATTTTTTGATGAAAAGGCTGCTCTTCCTGTTAGAGGTTCTTTTGTCAGTGCAGATGTGTAGAGCACCTCAGGCGATATGACATGTCCCTTCATGAGTTCCTCAGAGAGCAAAGGCTTAGACTATGGCCAACTGCTACCAGTGCTGTGAATGAATGGAACTATTTGTGGTTGTAAATGTACTGCATCTCTCTCTCTCTCTCTCTCTCTCTCTCTCTCTCTCTCTCTCTCTCTCTCTCTCTCTCTCTCTCTCTCTCTCTCTCTCACTCTCTCTCTCTCTCTCTCTCTCTCTCTCTCTCTCTCTCTCTCTCTCTCTACAGTATGGCATTGTGTTAGATGCTGGTTCCTCCAGAACCACAGTGTATCTTTACCAGTGGCCAGCAGAGAAAGAGAATAACACTGGGGTTGTGAGTCAGACCAAAAAGTGCTTGGTAAAAGGTACAAACCATTTTTTAACAATGATGACATCCTTCACTCATAACACACACAGGCTGAACGTACAGAAAGAGGTGTGAGGAAATGGCGGAACATACTGTTCTGTAGGTTTTGGCACAGCAGTGATGTGAAACTCTAGTGACTGAATTAACCTATTTATTCTCCACCCAGACATCCCATTCAGTACAGCTGTTTAGTGTGTTTTAGAGAATTCTCATGGTTTAGCAAGACTTAGTTCTCATACATAGTTGAGCATGGTTTAGTTCATTGTTTAACATTAATTCAGTTCTTGGAGCTACATTGTGGGTAGAGTGGTTGCCTCACAGTGGGGTCCTGGGTTTGATTTCCAGGCTGATTTGGGTGGCTGAGGGTCCGTTCTGTGTGGAGTGTGCATGTTTTCCCTGTGTCTTTGTGGATTTCCACAAGGTATTCTGGTTACCCTCCACAGTCATGTTTACATATGAGGAGAATTGAAAATGGCTCCTAGGTGTGTTCATGAATGTGTGTGTAAGATCTGTGATGGCCTGGTAACCTGTCCAGGGTGTTTCACTGCCTTTTGCCCTACGACTACAAGGACAGGCTCCAGCACACCCCATGACTCTGGTTAAGTATAAGTGGTTCATATAGTGGATGGTTTAGTCAGTTTGCATGGTTTAGCGTGCAGTAGTTTTTTTTTTGCCTTTGCTGCAGTCTCATGACAGTGAGCTTAAATGTCAATACTGAGGTCTTATGTTTATTTAGACTTAGACCTTAGTTTTATTGGTCAATACAGACAATTCAAATTAGCAGTGTGTTGATTTTGCACACTGACACAGGCTACCAAAATAGACATGCAATCTGAACATTTCAGCAGGATCATTAACACAACAGAGACTTACAGAATAAATGTAATTCACATTAACTTGTTATATTTATATATACGTAAGTAGTGCTTTTCTAAGGACTAAGAATTCACGTCTGAGAGCGGCAGTGTTGAATCCATTAAACTAACACATAGACAATAACCAACATCTAGACAATGCAGTCCTAAAAAATATCAGTGCGAAGGTGTGGTCTTTGCTCATTAAAGAAAGCATTACCATATGAAGAATGCAATGCCACTCTATTAACACTGTTTTGCTACTGTGTGAATTGACTTCACTCTTCTGACTTGTCATGAGTCATGCAGCTCTTACTGCAACAACCTTTTGTATTTATTACTAAAGTTGTTCTGCTCAAACAACCCATCTGAAATAGTTCCCACAGTGGTTATATGAATTCAGACATTTTGGTTTCACTGCAGTGCTTTAACTGTGATTCGTTTCTGGTTGGTGGACTGGTTAACCGTGTATTTTTAATGACTAAAATCATGGTTATGGTGATCTCCAGGTCCTGGTATCTCAGACATGGGTATAAATTCCTGGAAAAATATTAAAACATGCATGGACGACATAAGCAAGGTCATCCCCAAGAACCAGTACAATACAACACCCGTCTTTCTTGGGGCAACTGCCGGAATGAGACTGCTTCAGTAAGCCTCATTACCTATTTACTTACTTACTCACTTTTACAGCTTTCTACCATTGAACAGACCTACAATATTTTGGCATACTACGCACTAAGCATCAATATTATTTTTTAAACTTTGCTATTCAAAGATAATGATCTGTACACGCTGAAATGTACAAATACCCATATCAGCACTGTAACATCGAACTCTGAATGTGGAATTCTATATAGATACACAGTAAAGAGCAAGAATTTGGCCTAACTTTATTGAACTTTAGTGAAAAAATTATATATCCATTTCCGTGCATTTTTCCAACAGGCTAAATTCAGCAAGTAAATAGATACAGTGCAAAAGTCTCTTGAATTTCTTTTAAAATTTAGTATTTAAATGTTGTTTTTTTCCACAGCTTGAAGAATGAAGAGGATTCTAACGCTATCCTGCAGTCTATACAGGAGTATCTTCGTTCTTTACCCTTCGATTTTCAGAATGCTTCCATCATCTCAGGTCAGGAAGAGGGGCTTTATGGGTGGATCACAGTCAACTACTTGATGGGAAAATTCCTGGAGGTCAGGTTGAGAGGCCGTTTCCTTTTGAGTCAGGTTGTGTGTGTGACACAGATGTCTTTGTAATTAAAACTAAATTCGCTTTTCATCAGGAAATCCTAAGGGAGGTTCATATCAACAAGTTTTATGGAATATGTAGGTCTATACTAGGTTGCTGATGGTTTTCAGGATCTCTCCTCCACAGAAGAACATGTGGAACGCCTGGGTCCATCCTCATGGAGCCGAAACAGTAGGATCACTGGACCTGGGTGGGGCGTCCACTCAGATCGCCTTCGCAGCCCCCAACGATGCCACAGGAAAGGATCTCATCAGGGTGTCACTCTATGGTTATGAATACAACATCTACACACACAGCTTCCTGTGCTATGGCAAAAATGAGGCAGAGAAGAGAGTTTTGGCACACTTGGTAAAGGTAAGGCTTGCTGATCCGTCCTTTTGATGCACTATTGCTATTTATTTCTGGAATTTTGCTAAAGAAATAAAGGTTCAAAGGTGACCAGTGCAAAAGTTATTGTACACATATAGGAAGTTTGATTTTTTTCAACATTTTAATTTGAAACTGTCTGCTATATTTAGCAGATAAACATGACATATTTAAGTTTGTTCCCTGTAGACAAAGTTCTTTTATACTCAGAAAATCATTTGAACAGGATTTTTAACTATGCATATGACTGCAAATCTGCACACCTTACAAAGTAACAAGAATATCTTTTCCAAAGTTCCTCTGCTTGTCCAGCATTTCTTCTGAAATTAAGGGCATTAACAGGAAATGTGTCCTCTTTTGCTGCAGTAAAAACTTCCGCTCTTTCGGGAAGCCTTTACATTTGATGTTGAATACTACAGTCACAGGATCGTTAGTGGGGTCAGGAACTAATGTTAGAAGATTGGTTTGCAATCATGAACACCACTTCAAATCATTGGGAAAGCACTGGATGGAGCTTAAACACTCCGGTACACAGTTCTAGTGCCCAACAGGCCAACGTCTGGGGGCTTCAGCACCCTCTAGCCAATGTTTGTCAATAGTTATGGTGATGTTAGGACTGTATGTGTCAACTCTAGGGGATTCAACTCAACTGACAATGCTTTTCTATGGAAGGCAAGTTATGTGTGCACAAATAAAGGCTCGCTGCTCAGATAATATGGATTTTCACCGCATTATGCTTTGCCAAAGGAACTCACTTTCAATCCTGTACATAACACAGAGAGCTGATGTAACTTCATATCAACACTGTGGCTTTTTAAAACGTTCAAAACTGGAAAAGTCATGACTTGTAGTGGTAGAGCGTAATGTGATGCCACCTCTGCTCATTATATAATCTGGGGCCTGTTAAAAGTGCATTGCAGCATTACTGTATCGATCAATCCATCTCTCTCTTGCTTTGACACTCATACTAATTACACAAAGCAGACTGGAGCAAAGCAAAATGCAAAATCCCTGTAAAACATTTCTCTCACAAATCCATTAATGTTCATACACAGTCCATTTAAGTAGTTCGTTAATGGGCTGAGGCTTGAGTTTATCCAAGCTATGTCAGTATTTTCCCAGACCACTTAGACATCAAGAATACGCTGATGAGAAGTTGCAGAGAAAATTGTGTTAGGATTCATTACTTTCATATTTTGCTCCTCTTGGGTTATCTTAGCTGTAAAGTATACCACAGCTTCAGACGATGTGCTTCCTATATCCAGACACAGTAAATGAGTAAATTAATTCTAATATTAAAATGGTTAGTCAAGAGGCTAAAACCTAATCACCTCTCGTTTTTCTCAGATGTCCTCTAACTGGGCCCATATAAGCCACCCATGCTTCCCCAGTGGCTACAGCATCACCATGGCTCCCAGCGAAATCTTCAGCAGTGAGTGTACAAAAGGCCTGAAGCCGATTCCCTATAGACCAGAGCAGAATCTCACTTTCTTCGGTCAGAGTGATCCAGCTAAGTGTAAAGACGTGGTCATGAGAATTTTTGACCTCACATCTTGTCAGGGGAAAAAGAACTGCTCTTTCAACGGAGTTTACCAGCCACCAGTCACTGGGGATTTCATGGTAGGCATTTCATCTGGACTGGACTTAAAGGGATACCCCACAGTTTTTCTTTAACTTTTATTTGAGTTATTTCTTAATGCTATTGTACTGTGAGTGTTTCTAAAGCATGATGCAAAATACTACAATGCAAAGGGGTATAGAACTGCATTCAGGTTTAAATGAATTATTCATTATTTAATGCATATATA
>JBBPDB010057680.1:0-10667 GCA_037974465.1 Brachypetersius altus | reverse complement strand
TATAGTGACGGTAGGGCACCACAAGCGCGCCTCACCTGCCGCTGTCCGTGGTGCTGAAGGGCCTGCTCCTGGTGGCAGTAAGTGGGTAAATGAGAGGTACATGGCCCTTGAGCACCTTTGTTTTGGAAAGCCAGAGTATACATTCCAGAGGACAGACCCAGCAGAGTCAGCTCCCCCACACCAGACTATTGACTAGTTTCAATTAGGAGTCAGACCACTATATATAGGTCCCACAGCACAGGGAGATACGAAAGTGGTTGGCAGGACTACTATCCTCTGGACTTTGCTCTCCTCAACAGATTCCAGCCCTGACTTCTTAAGAAGACGACGCCGGATACCTCTGAGCACGCCAACTTCCTTCACCTACCCAATCTTCTGAACACCACAACCCTCACTGTCCTTCTAACAACTCCTCTATTTAGATCACCTTGAACCCCATGTCTCTGCAGAAAGTTCTTCCCAGAAGTTCCCATAAGTGTTGCTTTGCTTTCACTCTTCTGTCCAGTTCATCTTAAAGCAGCTAGATCGAGTTTAAGTCTGGAGACTTCCTGCCACTCCATGTTTTCCAGTTTACCATCTTGTTCATTTTTCTAAGGTAGTTCTGGCAGAGCTAACATCAAATAAGCAAATGTTACTCACCACTGTCCTCTAATGGTTTTAACATCGAATAAACAAATGCCACTCACTGCCACCCTCTAAAGGTGTCATTAACAAGCATAAAAAAAAGTCACTGTCACACCCATCCCAGAGCGTTTTTTAAATATAAGTTTAAATTTAAACCTCCATCTGCCCAGTCCTTGTGTGCCCCTGTTTTGTCAGTTTTTTTGCTGTGTAGCAGCTTTGGTGTGAACAGCCCCCAACTCCCCACCTCCCCCAAGACCCCGGGAGAAATGTCTCTACATGCCTTCGTTTTCTAATGTTTGCTGGAATAAATAAGAAGAAACAAATAAATTAATAACAACAAGAATAAGAACACAGAGGACTTCTGCTGAGTGGTCAGATCGGGACAACTACGCACACACACACACCTACGTACACACATACACATGCACATGCACACGTCCTCCCAGCTTGGCCCAGGTGATCTCAGTGTGTTCACAGCGGCACTCAGAGCTAGTCAGGTGTGATCAGATCAGAACACACAAGTAAGTGGCAGGTTTGAGCAGAGTCTCAGACAGCTATATTATACTATATTACACTGTTTTATGCTGTATTATGCTATACTATATCACATTGCACTATACTACATTACACTATATTATACCGTCTTACTTCTATACTAGAGGTAAGACAGTATAGTGTAAGACAGTATACAGTATACAGTATATTCTATACTATACTACACTATTTTAGACTGTGGTGTACTCTACATTATATTATACTTTATATATAATTTACTAGTCCCACAAGTTGTACATTTTCATTGTAAACCAGAGCATTCACTTTTTTTTTGGGAGTGAGCATCATAAACTCAAAACATTTACTATATTACATCGTCTGACATTACATTATAGCTTATTATATTAAGTTACACTATGCTACACTAGTGTATACTGTATTATACTAGACCACACTATAATACACTGTATTAGACTATATTATTGTAGATTATTATTTTGTTCGGCGTGAATTCATTCCGCTCTGCAGACTGTATCCACCCCTCCCCTCCACTCGTCCTCTGCCACACGCCCCAGTTCCACCCCCCCGCCTGCAGAAGGACAGAGTGATGGTCAGTCTGACAGTTTGGACTGGACTCGTTGCTAATGAGCTCATCACAGCACAGGGGTCATTCAGGGTTAGGGGTCATCAGCTCACTATCAGCCATCCTGCTGACTCATACACACACACAAACACACACACACTGACACACACACATACGCACAGTCATACAGACATACGCATATACAGACAGACATACATACACACGCACACACAGGCTCGCGGCTCTCTGCATCCTGACCTTCCTCCAGCTCAGTGTTTGCGTTAGCGCTGGCGGCGACTCTGAGCTTTAAACTGGGTTACTAGCATGACGTCTTGTCAAGGCTAATGCTGTCAGAGCGATGCGGAGTGTGTGTAATCTCCTGTCCCTGGAGAGGGTGTGTGTGTGTGTGTGTGTGTGTGTGTGTATGTGTGGAGAAATTATGTCTTTGAGAAGACTTTTACGACACACAGTGGCCAAATGTGAGGTAGCCAGAGAAAAACACACCCTCAGAACACTTATTAGAATACAGATTAAACAGAATAAACTACAATATCACAAAATATGGTGTCAGACCAAATCATTTAGAGCAATACTGTCAAAGGTACATTATAAAGCAACAGATTGTAATTTAGTGTAACTGTACAACACACTATAGTGTAATATACAATACAATAATAATTATTATTATAATAAAAACATAATAATAATAATTATAATGTACTGTAAAGTGGTATAACACAGTATAAAAGGGTATAATATAGTAAAATATAGTGTAATACAATGTAATAAGGTGTAGTACTATCTAAGTGTATAATATGCTGTAATGTAGTGTACTGTATCAAAAGGTATACTATAGCATAAAATGATAAGATGAGTGTGATATAATACAGTGTAATGTAGTGTTATGTGGTATAATATACAGAGTAATATATAATATAGCATAATGTTGTAAAATGCAGTGTAACATATTTTTTGGTATAGTATACTGTATTATAATAATGATATAATATAATCTAATACAGCATAATGTAGTGTATATAATGTAGTATAATATGGTATAATATGGTCAAATAGAAAATGTGGTGTAATACAGTATAATTTAGTATAATATATAATACTTTACACTACTTTCTATGGTATTATAGTGTATTGCACTGTATTACAATGCAGTATAACCAGGTAATATGGGATAAAATACTACAGTACAGTCAAATGTAGTGTAATAGATTATTGTGTAGTTATTATTGCGTAGTATAATATAACAAAGTACAATCTAGTGTAATATTGTGTAATATAATATAATGCCATATAATGAAATAAGACACTGGATGTTCTTTCCTAAATCAATTCATAAACTAATCATTTCAGAGTTACAGTTATAACACAGTGTAACAGAGTATATGGGATAATAATAATATACTATAATATTGTAAAATGCAGTGTCATAGCAAATATGGTTTATTATAGTATAATACAGCATAATATAGTAAAGTATAATAAAGTATAATGTATTGTATTATGTAGTATTGTAGTATAAAGTACAGTATTGTAGAATATAATGCTTCATAACAGTATAATACATTGTATTATAGTTTAATGTGTCAAAATAAAGCATAATAGTATGGAATAAATATAATGTAGTTCAATATATTATAGGATAGTATAACATCACAATCATAATATATAATCACATATCACAATATTATATATATATTATAATTTTGTATAATATAGTATAAAAGTTGAGATTTATTTTGTATGTTTTTATGTTCTTGCCTAAGTCAGATTATAAACTGATCATTTCAGAGTTATGGTTATTTTTGCTGTGAATGAAGGTATCAAGTGTTCAGTTCAGAGTTTTTACAGATGCAGGTTTTAAACCCCCCTGAACCTTCTGAGAGCTTCTGGGGGGATCAGAGCTGATTTTCTTATTTTTTCTTCACAGAGATTTGAATATTTTTGCTAACGCACAGAGGGCTCTCTCTCTCTCTCTCTCTCTCTCTCTCTCTCTCTCTCTCTCTCTCTCTCTCTCCTGTCTCTGCTAATCAGGCTGAGGGTCTATTTTTAGAGCTGCTGCCGGAGTGCAGGAACGGATCTGTGGGACTCAAGCAGGTCTTGATGTTATGTAAGAAAATCTGAACTAAAACGGCGAGAAAAATAGAATTTCCCGATGACGGAGGGACGGAGGGATGGAGGGACGGTTCTGAGGAGGCTAAAAATAAATCCACATTTTTTCCTCTTGAGTAAAGATGACGCCTGGAGCTACAGTCATACATTCAAACACACACACACACACACACACACACACACACACACACACATGCACACACGATTTAATAAAAAATCTTTTGTATATAATTTTTCTGCTCTCATGATCCTCTCTTCACCCCTCAGAATTAAACAGGCTGTTTATGCAAATGAGCTCTGTTCCAACTGGCAGCCTTTTAAAGCGGTTCATTTAAAAAGCAGACCAGGCTGAAACACTCTTTATAACCTCAGTGTGAGTGGGAAGGGCTAATCCTCAGTAGGCTGAATAGGCTGATGTATGTAACTGTGTTGTTTTTTGTGACACCACAAAAATGTTGAATTCATGACTGACTGCTTTTTAAAGTAAGCTTTCCTGTGAGAACAGCCAGGACCATCACAGTTTTACAAATAAACTTATTTACAATGTGTGCTCAGTACTGTTGCTCAGTACTGTTGCTCAGTAACCTAAAAAGCGTCATGAAAAAAATCAATGCAACCATTTTGAAATTATTACAGTTGTGAGGTACACTGGCCTTTAGGAGGCACATGACTCGTTTGTGGAGTGGCGCCACCTACTGAATAATTTCAGTGCAAAACTTTAGTGTTTTGCTGGTCAATAGGTTGCAAGATAAAGGTTCAAATTTCACCTAATTTTGACACGCTGAGCAACGACCACACCCACCAAATTTCGCGCAGTTTCAACCATGGGCGCTCTGCAACGTACATATTTCAATATCTCAAGAACTGCTTAAGCATCCTACAGTCAACCAATCATAATAGAGTTTTGTAGCTTGTTTACATTGGCATTTAGAGAATATTCATACAATTTTAACATGAAAATCAATTAGCTCACAGTAGCAACAATGCAGTTATTACAGCACCAAACCAGCTGATTAAGAAATAATGGTTTAAAATATGAAAATTTGTAAAATATTGTAAAAGTGGTACAAATTATCAAAATATATAAAATAATAGTAAATAACCTGGTGAATAAAAGTTCAAATTTTCACATTTGGCATGCTGCTGCACCACCACCACCACCACATTCTTTACACACTCACCAAATTTCACCCAGTTTCATACTTGGGGGCTCTGCAACATACATTTTCATTTATGGCATTTGGCTGATGCTCTTATCCAGAGCGACGTACCTCAGTCCACAACTCAGGACCCTCTAATCGCCACTATCTATATCTGCAGCTTGACATCTCACATACACACATACACACACACACACACACAGGCCACACATCACACACCACATCACACACATCACAACAAACACATCACATACACTTCACACACATCGTGCACATTACACATATCACCCTGTGGCACATCCAGTTATTACATTACAATATGACCATTATTGAAATAAACAAACTGAAAGACAGAGTAGTGCTGGTGTAATATTTTATTTGTTTTGATCCATGTAAATTCACCATTAAATATTTAAAATAAATAATAACAGGGCACTGATGATGTTGTGAAATACAGCAACAAAATAACAGCACACAACAGCACAACAGATGTTTTTTACTCCAGATTTGGTGAATTACAGTCAGTGAGGAGATGAATAGGCAGGCCACACCCACTTTTGTCATTGGCCAACCAATACAACCACTCATTTTACTGACATCATTATATTAATTAATGAACAAATTAAAACACAAATAAAAATGCACTCACTAAATATGTGAAGTATTTAAATTTCCTTTCGTGAAACCAAACAATCAAAACCACACTTTGATCAACAAGCATACTTGTAGCAGTCAAATCTTTACTCAGTAGCAGCCAACCAATCAGCACTCAGTAGCAATAATAATAATGGATCAGCTCTCAGCTGCTGTAATGATAACCAACCAATCAGTGCTTGGTATCAGTAACGCCAACAAATCACTACTGGCGGTAATGCCAATGCCAACCAATCAGATCTCAGCAGCAGTAATGCTGACCAATCAACACATACACGCATATATATAAACACACACACACACACACACTGTGTTCCAGGCCATGCTGCTACTCATCCCTCCCTTACAGAGATCAGAGGTTAGGTGCTGAGCTGATTGCTGGCAGTTTCTATGTGTGTGTGTGTGTGTGTATGTGTCATGATGTGTTTGAGCTGGACACAGAATTAGCCATGAAACCCTTAGCTTGTGTTGTGTTGACAAGGTGTGAATTGCAGGGGGTTTGGAGGGTGCACTTTTTAAAAAACCTGAAAGATAAAAGCTCAAAGTAACAGTAAAACTGAAAAAAGCTTAAACTGACTAAAATTGTACAGTTTTTGTACTTAATTGTGCCTCCCAGTGATGTCAGACACACGCAACACACTTTTGATCACCTCTACAACATTACAGACACATGCAAAACAATTCTGAACACCCCGTAACTTTACAAGGGGTCCTCAGGTTACCACAGTCTTGATATACTACGTTTCGAGTCCCACTCGGCTTACACTGTTAGACTCACATTTGCGGACTACGTGGGCGAACGCAGTAATGCGGCGTATGAGTGAGGACGTTTTCCTGCATCTGTGGTTTAGTTGTGTTTTTATGATTTTACAATTAGGTAACTGACTTACGCTAGGCTGTGTTTCAAGTTACACCAAAATTCGAGTTACATCACTGTTCTGTGTTGTAACTTGAGGAACCCCTTTAATTGCAATAATGTAATGTCAGCCAATCAACTCTCAGTAGCAGTAACGCGAACCAATCAAAATGTGCTCTTTTAGTAAACGCCCAATAGAACCCTACAATGTTTGGGGCATTGTAAATAATGGTACATCCTGTTGTGGGAGTTCTGTAAATTGTTACGTGCGTCTGACATCACTGGGAGGCACAATTAAGTACCTGATAAAACCACTCAATTTTAAGACCCCAAAGCTTTTTTAATCTTTACTGTTACTTTGAGCTTTTATCTTTCAGGTGTTAAAAAAGAGAGCACCCCCCAAAAACTCCTGTAATTCACACGTTATCAAAACCAAGGGTTACTTTTGACCAAGGGATTCATGGCTTATTATGGGTCCAGCTCAAAGACATCATCACATAGATCATCACATACACACACACCCATTGAAACTCTCCCAGTAATCAGCTCAGCACTTAACCTATGATCTCTGTGAGGGAGGGATAATTAGCAGCACGCATTAGCAGCACGCATGTGTGTGTGTGTGTGTGTATGTGTGTGTGTGTGTGTGTGTGTGTGTGTGTGTGTGTGTGAAATTGAAGCAGTGTCCTGGATTTGTAGCTTTTATTTCTGTGTTAAATTAACAGCAGCAAAGCAAGTTACTGTCTTTTCATGAAGCTCCTTCACACACAGCAAGGAGAGAGAGAGAGAGAAAGGGAGAGAGACAGAGAGAGAGAAAGAGAGAGAGAAAGTGATAGAGAGGGAAAGAGAGAGAAGGAGTTTACAGATGAAAAATCACCAGTTTGGCCACCAGTTCCACCAGTGTGAGGCCACATAAACAATAAAACACTCTTTCTTGCAAATGCTTTCATCCAAAAACCACACGAAAACAGTCTGTGCAACAAGATACAGAAACTGGAAAAACAATATCGAAATGTAACATTGTAATGTTAACAGTGATTTTTCAGCGCAGTGATAACAGAAAAACTGACCCTGTGAAAAAATCATTTACTCTTTATAAACAGACTCTGTAGATTAGAGTTATATAAATTGTCATCCGAGAGTCACTAGTCAATTAAAGCAAGTCGAGTGGAGTCACAGGTCTCTGGGTTTTGAGTCTGTGTCAAGTAATCTTTGAGTAATCAGTGAGTAAAGTGATCAGTAAGTAATTAGGGCATCAAATAATCAGTGAGTAATCAATGAATTATACGTGAGTAATCTGTAAGTAATCGTGAGTGAAGTATTAAGTGAGTTATCTGTGAATAAAGCAATCAGTGGGTAATCCGTTAGGAATCAGTGAGGAATCAGTGAGTAATCATGGAGTAATAAGATTAAAAAATCAGTAAGCAAAGTAATCACTGAGTAGTAAGTAAGTAATAAGTGAGTAATCAGTGAGTAAACTTATCAGTAAATAATCAGTAAATAATCAGTGAGTAATCAGTAAATAATCACCGTCATTACTACCATCATCATAATTTTCATCATCATCCTCATCCTCATCCTCATCATCATCATCATCATCACAACCATCATCACCATCATCACCATCATTATCATTATCATCATCATTATCATCATCATCATTATCACCACCCTCATCGTCATCATCGTCATCACTATCATCGTCAGCACCATCATCATTACCATTATCATCACAATCATCATCACCATCATCACAACCATCATCATCACCACCATCATCATCACCATTTTCATCATCGCCATCATCATAATGATCATCATCACCATCGTCATCATCATTATCAGGATCGTCACTACAATCATCACCACATCATCATCACTATTTTCAGCATTTTCATCACCATCATGGTCATCATGATCACATCATAGACTTTTCATATCATCAGCAGAAGATAAATAAAGCTGGGCAACGATTACATTTTCAAGTTGTGATTAAACGCATGTTTTCCTGTTATACACAAAATTAAATAATGAAAAAGTATTGTATTGTGCACTTTTATTTTATATGTACTGCTATATGAACAAAAGTGCAAGAACATTTGGTTTGTAAACACTCAAATATAAAACCAAAGCTATTTGCCGCTGCAGGGCATTCAAATGTATCTAGTTTGTCATAGAAGAACAAATTACCCTCAGGGGCGGATCCATTATAGCAGCTGCAAAGGAGGACCAACTCCATATAAAAGTCTGTGTACCTAAATGCAGTGTCATTAAAGCCCCTTTATATATAATATGTATATATACACTTTTTCTCTCCCGTACCACAGCCCAGACATAGACCTGCATGCTGCCTGTGCAAAAACTGCATTAACGCATGAAAAATGATGGTCAGCGTTAAGTAAATAATGTGTTAATGCATTAATAACACTATAATAACACATTAACATGCCCAGCCCTAAATATTACTTTTTTATTTTAGTAAACAAATATCTCATTAAATATGTCATTAAATCAGCCTCTGCTCACTTTGTGTGTGTGTGTGTGTGTGTGTGTGTGTGTGTGTGTGTGTGTGTGTGTGTTTATTGGTGTGTGTGTGTGTGTGTATGCATGTGTGTATTTCTGATGATATGAGTTTGTGTATTTGTGTGTGTGTGTGTGTGTATTTGTGAAAGAGTGTGTGTGATTAAGAATGTGTGTATTTATGACTGTCTGTGTGTGTGTTTGAGTGTGTATCTGTGTGAGTGCGTTTGCGTATATGTGTGTGTGTGTGTGTGTGTGTGTGTATATGATTGTGCATGTGTGTATTTATGAAAATATGTCTATTCATGTGCATGTGTATGTGTGTACATGTGTTTGAGTGTGTGTATGTGTTTATGTGTGTATTTGTTAAAGAAAATGTGTGTGTGTGTGCAAGGGAGTGTGTATTTATGACTGTGTGTGATTGTGTGTTTGTGTGTATATATGTGTGTGTGTGTGTGTGTGTAAATATGGTGGTGTATGTGTGTGTGTATTTGTGAATATGTGTTTGTATGTTTGTGGATTTATGTGTGTATGAGAGAGTGTATAAACACACACACACACACACTCATAAATACACTGAACTAATTCCTACATTTCTTTTGAGGAACCTAATAAAATTATTTTTTAATTATTTTATTACAAAGGTCTATTAATGCAGTTTGTTGAAATGATATTCTGTTAATAAACCTTGTTTCTTTAAAACCTGCTACTAAACATCATTAATAGCAACTTATCATTAATAACCGTAATTAATAACAAATTGGTGTTTAAAAAACAAATGGATAACAACCTGTTGTTAATAATAATAATGAGATGACCTCCTGTTACTAAACCTCATTAATAATGACACTGTTAACAATCATTAACAACAGAAATAAGAGTCAAGAGTTAAAACTCTTTAAAGTCAAGAGTTTAAACTCTAAAGATTTAATTGTTTGTTATTAGTAAGTTATTGTTATTAGTGAGTTATTAGTGAGATAAAAGTATTTGTATTTGTTGTGTAATGCTGTCTTTGATGCTATTTCGTGCACAGGTTTAACTTCCTCACCTTCACACACCTGCAGCGTCTGTGTGTATAAGTGTGTTTATGCCTGTGTGTGTGTGTGTATAAATGAGTATGTATATGTGTGTTTGCGTCTGTATATGAGTATATACATGTGTTTGTGTGTGCATATATATGAGTGTGTATGTGTGTATATGTGTATGAGTATATATGTGTGTGTGTGTGTGTGTGTGTGTGTCCTTACCTGTCCGAACACTGACTGTATGATGGGGTTCAGGTGTTTATCGCGTTCTCTCCCGCGCGCGCTGCTCGGTCCCGGTTCCTCCTCGTGCTCTTTGCGCGCGCGGCGCGGCGGGTCTCCAGGGTTCCGCGCGCGACCGGCGGGGTTCTCCGCGTGCTGCTGTTGCTTCCGCGCGCTCATAGCTAACCGCACGCGTTCGCACCTACACACGCACAATTTATACACACGCGCCCGCTGACAGTGCAGGAGCGGAGCACTAGCTGAAACTGCAGCTACAGTGAGGAGGGGGGCACCTGCGTAAAGAAGTCGCGTGGACACTTTACTCTATTTCTCTCTCTCTCTCTCTCTCTCTCTCTCTCTCTCTCTCTCTCTCTCTCTCTCTCTCTCCCACACACACACACACA
>JBBPDB010057670.1:0-10667 GCA_037974465.1 Brachypetersius altus | reverse complement strand
TTACATTTACATTTACGGCATTTATCAGACGCTTTTATCCAAAGCGACTTCCATTCCCTACCTACAGGGGGCGACAGAAACCAAATACTAACAAACAAAAAACTGAAAACACGGCGTTAACCAGTCCAGACCGTGACACAAACGCTTAAATAAAGACATGAAACCAAAGAGCAGGGATAGGCTGGAGGGCTCAGACACTTTGCATGTCACTAAACATCCTTGTGTCAACTTTCTTTCTGGAAACACATTCCTTTTCATCAGTTCTGCAAATGTTCATGACAAGAGTAAACAGCAGCACACACGCACACACACACGCACACACACACACACACACGCACACACACACACACACACCTGTAGGCGCTGAATAAATACACAGTAAGTAACCATGAGCCCAGGGCTTCCCTGACACTGAAGACAAAGAGAGTTCTGTGCCTCTCTGAGGTTTCTTAGTTGAAGTCGGTGAGTGTTGGAGTGTTTACACACACGCTTGATGCCTCACTGCTTCATGCCAGTAACACACTGTAAATTCAGATGGACAAATCTTAAACATTTTCATGTGAAATGTGTCACAGAGTGTTTGAGAGGTCTTATTTTTCATTAACTGGGAGGATAACAAAGCATATAAATCAGGGCTGGAAAAGAACATTGAAAGTGTATTTAATTTGAAGAATGGCCACTGTGCTAAAATGTAAAGGGTGTTCACATATACTCCAGCACAGTTTGGTAGTTCCCCTACAAAAACACACTCTCTAAATCTGGCAATTAACAGGTGAGTTGGGTCTTTGCATCACTCTTTAAAGAAAAAAGGTACCAATAACCACTGAGCAAAGCCACTGAAAGAACCATTTCAGTTTCATAAGAGGCCATTTTTGTAAATGAGAACCTTTAAAATGCACGAAGAACCTTTGTATTACAGGAAGGAACCATCCCCTGGTGACCTAGTGGTTAGGGCATTTGCCCTGCGATCAGGAAGTTTTGGGTTCGATTCTCCAGGTACCTTTGAGCAAGGTACCGTCCCCAAACACTGCTCCCCGGACGCCGTGTTCCTGGCTGCCCGCTGCTTCACTTGGTGAACAGGTTAAATGCTGAGAAAGAATTTTGTGCTTTTCACACTGTGTGCTGTGGTGAGTTCACGTATGACAGAATGGTCACTTAGTTTTCGGTGTGTGCTTTTGTTTTGAAAGTATGAATTTAAATCGCCTATTTAATGGAAAATGTACCTTTTCTTGCTTTTTTAAACTGCATGAAAACATTGTTAACATTTTGAAATGTGCCATTCACTATAGAATCTATAGGGTCTATTCATTTCACCTCAAGTACTCTGACCATCTAAATGATGTAAAGAGTAAAAAAGTTTTAAAAATAATTCGTAAGCACAGTAACAACATACAGTACATACATACTTACGTATTTTCTACCTGTGGTTATTCAAATAATAATATTAGTCATCATACATTTTATTTATAGGTGCCTTTCTGGCACATCGTACAATAAAACAAACAAACAGTAAAAACAATAATTACAGACAAGATTAAAAAGCATATTAAATTTACACCATTTAGACATTGTAGATGAATTAGAAAGAGAAAGCACGGTTAAACAGATGGGTTTCTGAGCCCGGGTGGTAGTGAGTTCCAGAGCCCATAGTGGTAAGACGCACAGAAGGGACAGTCAAGTGGATGGAGGAGGATGATCTGAGGGTACGAGAAGGAGTGGCACCATGAAGGAGGTCGGATACCCAGCTCTACCGTACCAGTAAACCCATTTCCAACCTCCCACCTTCCTCCCTTACTGACTGCTTGACAGTTTCTCGGCTGCTATGAGAAGGTCGTTAGTCACTTTTATGAGAGCAGTTTCTGTACTGTGAAGTGGGTGAAAACCAGACTGGAACTGTTCATAGAGATTGTTATGAAATAAGTGGGAATGGAGTTGAATAGCTACAGTAGGATAGTTGAATAGTAGGATCAGCATCAGTTTTTTTTAGGATTGGTGTTATTGCAGGATGTTGGGACAGTTCCAGTGGTCAGGAAGGAGAGGATAGCGGAGATAAGAGGGACCAGAGAAGGAAGACAAGCTTGAACAAGAACAGTGGGAAGGGGGCCCAACAGTCAGGTGAAGGATTTGGACTAACAGATGAGGTCTGACATTTCTAAAATTTTGGGGAGGCGGAAGGAGGAAAAGAAAAGAGTTAGTGGAGGAAGTTCAAATGAAATACTAGAGGTGGATTGTGAACCGAGATGCTGATAAATTGTTTGGATTTTGTCCAAGAAAAATGACATAAGAGAGTTACAGAAGGCAGATGAGTACAGGTGAGGTGGTGACTGGTAAAACAGTGACTTTGTTTTACCTTCATTAGAGCAGATTAAACCAGAGCAATAGTTGTGTTTGGCTTGAGTTATACAGTCCTTGTAATGGAGTAGATGGTTCTTGTACGTGCCTTTGTGGACATGTAATTTAGTTTTTCTGTAAAGTCTTCTTAAGATGTTGGCCTTTGGTTTTTATAAGCTGAAGATCAGGCGTAAACCATGGGGCAGAGCGAGAGAAAGAAACTGACCTGGTTTTGATTCTTTTTCAAGGGTAGAATCTAAGCCTGGGCACATTAGGAGGTGTTCAAAGTGTTTAAGCCCTCAGGATGTAAAATTAAAGTGCACTTATACAGCCACATCAACATGAACCAGTTTATAAGCAAACAGCAATATTCAAACAGTACTGTAATTAAACACAATTAAAAGCGTTTATATTAAAGAGTATACAGAAACCAAACTTGGGCTGTACTTTAACCCTTTGAACCCTTTTTAAATTCGCTTGTTTTATCAGTAATTTCTACTACTATGTAATTACTACTATGGAACTATTAGTGTCGTGCACCGGTAAGGATCAAGGCCAGCGCATCCATACAGGTAAACCCACCCAATTCTCTCCTCACAGTTCATGGCTGCATCCATCGAGTCTTTCTTTCAGAGCTGCTTTTGATATTGTGGTCTTATATTTTTTTTATAGTTTATTGTTTATTAGCGTCATAGAAGAAACTTATCTTCAGCCAAAACAGTAGTGCTTGTACTTTGTCGATTTCCCAGTTGTTGGTTTGAATGTCCATTGCTATATTTTTGCACATACATTAAAGAAACACAACGGCCTGAATGAGTGTTGCTGCTGGAGTTGTAGTCCAGAATCACAGCAGCAGGTTTTTCAGGTGAAGAGCCACAATTAACCACCTTGGCATGCTAGTGTCCCCTCCCTGGTTCAAAAATATTACATAACCCACCCACCAACCCTTACATTACCCCCAAAACTATTGTGACTGGTCTGAATTCAGGGGTGGTATCACGCGGCAGCACTGGTGAAGGGAAAAAAAATTGAGTATGGGTCCACCCACTGGCCCTTAGAGTTTAGGTTAAAGGAAAACTAAAAAACAAAAAGAAAAGATGCATGATTAAGCACTCACCTGCTAGCTAACAGCGAATCTCTACTGGGAACCATTAGAGTTAATTTGCATAAAGTTAAGTTATACACGGCAGCTTTAATGTATTATTCACAACAGTAACATTCCTTTGGTGGAGTCTTTGTGTTGGAAAACCACAACATCGCCTGCATGTCGTGTTCTGTACAAAAAGGAGGCAAACATTAGATATGAAATCAAGAGCAGACCACAAACAAAAGCCAATCTATGTTTGATCTGTCCTAAACTGGCTCTTTTTTGACTAAGGCAGGTTATGCAAATAGAAAAAGGCAGTGTGCTGTTGCTGTTGACACAAAGAAGTTTTACG
The DNA here is from genome assembly GCA_037974465.1 of Brachypetersius altus. Classification (NCBI taxonomy): domain Eukaryota; kingdom Metazoa; phylum Chordata; class Actinopteri; order Characiformes; family Alestidae; genus Brachypetersius; species Brachypetersius altus. The sequence goes on along the minus strand of JBBPDB010057670.1, from coordinate 6,897 downwards.
ACAGCTTTACGAATTTTTCATTATATTTCTGAATGTATGCTGAAATGCATTTGCTATCTGTTTTTGTCCTTTTTTATCACATGATCATTATAATTTACTCATAATAGGCCTATTAAACAGCCAGCACTATAGTTTAAGGCTGTTATTATCAGTTCATTAAGGGGTGGGGACGACCTATAATGGCCTGATATGTCAAAGTCCTTTGGTTCGTCACCAATACAACCAAGCCTTTGGCCTTCCAGCATGATGCTGCACCCCTGTCTGGTTGCCTCGCCTCCTCACACTGGATGAACAAACTGATAAACCAGTCGCTGGGACACATCTGGCTTTTTGATGATGCCCTTCTTGTAGTACTGCCGAATGGAGCGGCTCAGTTTATCGTAGTTCATCGCTGGTCGGTTTTTCCTGATCCCCCACAGCTTGGCGACGTGAGCTGAGTCTTCAATTTTGAAGATGCCTGTGAAATAAAAGGAGAAACCCAATCTAACCTCAAGACTGTTTGAATAATGAAGCTATTACTCAAGTTCACCAATGTCATTGCTTAAAAAAAAGACCAGATCAGGTTACTGAAGTTAAGTTCATATTTCAATTCACAAACTTCATGTCTTTCAATGTCTTTTATCATATCCTAATAATTTGTGGGGGGTTTTCTGGTGATGTATGTGCAGTATATTGTTACATCATTTGAATAGTACAGTGCCCTTTCCCATTTGAAGCAACAATTAAATCTTTTTGCACAATCAACAAACAGTAAACAGTCATTTCGAGACATTTGATGTGAAATGTGTTGTTCCATAAAGGCTTACTGAGTAGAACTTTTCACAGCGGTGGTGAAAGAAACCAGATGTCTGAACAGTTTAATGCTTCTAAAACCTACATCATAAAAAGCTACTACATATTATAAGAAGACTAATGTAAGTACACTGGTGGCTCTGGATAGAAAATAAAATGAATTGTAGATATTGTGACCCCTGGTTCCAATCACCACCAGTTGGTGAGCTTCTCTGCAATCTTCAACAACACAATTTCATTTCAAAGCACTCAGACAAAATGTCTTCACTTATGTAGTTTTGTGACGTTTCTGTTTTTGTTCTTTTGTTGCACCATGGTCCTGGAGGAATGTTGTTTTATTTACTGTGCACTGTGTGTATGGCTGAAATGACAATAAACCCACTTGGCTTGACTCCTAAGCAATTAAATAATACATAAGTAGAAAATTATTGTAGATAAATATTTCCCTTTGATGGTATCCAGACAGCTTCTCCAGGAGAACCTCACCTTTCTCCTTGTTTAGCCAGCGTATGGAGCGTCCATAGTTGTGGGGTTTGAGGAGCAGCTCCCGGAGGAACTGCCACAGGTGGATGGGCTGCCCAGTGCAGGAGGAGTCCGCTTCAGCACACATCTCGTCTGCTCCTGAACCCAATAAAGGCCAAGGCATTTGACATTTCTGACTGCAGCATTTTATAATGTTCATAAATAATGAATATATCAACCCCAGCCTGGTTTAGCTAAAGAGAACCTTACCAAGATAAACACTTTTCTCAGAGAAACACTGCTCCTTCATCCAGGCAGCTAAAGGAACAAAATTCAAAGTCAGTTTTCCTGTGGTTTGAGATCAACATATGATTTCAACCATGAATGAAAAACGTGTACAATAAACCATCAATGGAGAAAGATTGATAAGTGAACTCTTCTCCATTTCCTTCATTGAACAACAAAAGGATGCATCTCTTCACCTGATTTCCAAATGTCCAGATGAGCGTATAGCACTTCTCCGCACTGTGAGGCTCGCTGCCTGAAATCATCCTCACTCATTATGCACAGGTCACTGCCATTGAGGTCCTGGAAAGCCCGTTCCACTGACGGCAGTCTGTACAGGTGCTCGGTCCACAGCAACCACTTCTGAACATGTCCTGAACTCCACTCTGCAGGGTCTGAGGAAAAACTGGAATTTAGCTGCTACATGAACTAAATCAGACTCAGAAAAGAAGAATTTCTTTTCTACCCTAGCAATTGTGCTTTGTAGCTTAAGTGTTATACTTTTTTTTGCTGGCTAGCTATGTCATACCTGACAAGTGAACAGTTTTGGTGGCCTTTTCAGAGGTCAGCCTCTAAAATTAAAATTAACACACGATGCTAAATAGAGAAGGCAATAAAATCTAAATCAGCTGCACCTCCTGATACTGCGATAATGTTGTAGAGCACCAGCATTCTGCAATTTGAAAAACATTTTTGTGATAACTCAAGAGATTTATATTCAAAGCAAAAAAGGAAAAATGCTAAATCATGACACTTGACAGCTATGCTACAAAGTGACTTAAAAATGCCTGCTAAATTAAAAAATAAATACTTTTTCTATTTATTAATATCTTTTGTCAGTGTTCACAACATGACATGAGTATAAAACACTGTATTAATAAGGGAAAGAACGGATATATGGTGTTCTTGATGCTCTCTGTCTTATAAATGCTATGTCTTGAAAATGATGCGGAATGTGTTACTAACGGAACACATGTTTTACTTGGTGCCCTGTAGGACAGCATACATAAGGCTTCATAAACCTTCTATAAAAACTGAAATGTACATAAACATTTATAAAGCCTTGTTCTAACAAGTGTCAGTTGTCACAACACGTTCTGGGTTAAAGCAGGAATAGTGGTGTTTGTTGGAGCCTTTACAAATGTTAATGTGGGTTTATCTCAATTGTCATAAAAAAGCTTATTTAGGCTTCAAGAATGCTCCTCCTAAAAGAGAAATTATGCAAATAAGCATGAATTGCTTTGATTCAGCATAATTATATTATATTATATTATATAATTATATTATATGTAATTATATTACAGCATAATTTATGTGCAGTTACACTTGTCACTGTCACCATTAGTACGCAAAGCAGTCTTTTGGCCTCGCAGAGGGTCCAACCCTTTCCTCCAACCCTTTTCTTCAAATCTGAGAGGCCTGAAACAAGAACCACTGGTCTGGAGAACAACTCATCAGTTCAAATGGAAACTGCCCACCTGGAGTGATGTTGAGCAGTTTGCAGGCTGTATCAATGTCCTTCAGCACCTCTTCCAGAACTAGAGTCTGCACCTGTTCCAGACACCTGTCCTCCACATCCACCTGTAAATTCAACCCTGGACAAAGACCCCGGCCGACGCTGTCAATCACTGGACACTGTCCAGCCTCCTTGCAGTGGGGCAGCTCTTCATCTTTGGCGAGAGGCGTCTCTGTCTTCTTCACCCGCCACGCCGCATCCTCAGACAACAGCATGTCAAAGCGGGAGATGTACTCGGGCATGCTGGGAAATCCTGAGAATATCTTGGCATCGTCAGGAAGCCACGAAGTAATGTGACTGTGGGGGAATCCTGGGAGTTCCATGTACAGGTGATTCCTGTCAGGGCTGGTCATAATTGTCTTCTCCTGAGATCTAAAAAAAAAAAAAAGATTCTTCATTGGTCAGGATACAAATAATCAGAACATAACACACAGCCATGATACAGTTAGAGTTCCATTCTCCTGATTTCTTCTAGTACTGCAGATGTCACATTTACTTCAGATCTTAAAATGAGACTAGGCTAAACCGAAGCAATTCTGCAAAGAAGACTGAGATAAAATTGCACAATCATTGGTTAAACATTTTGAATCGGAATCAGAAAACTTTATAGATCCCGGAGTAAATTGCTTATGTAATGACTGCCATAACACACAGAGACACGGAGACAGTAACAAAATAATATAGTCCAAATAAAATCTAATAAAAAATCTGTAGAAAGAAAACATCTCAAAAAAAGTAATCATTGCTGATAATAGTGGCAATTTCTTTTTCACACCAGTGGTAGGTCTTTTATATTAAAATAAATGACTCTCTCTACAGACTCTCAGTTCCTCTTTCAACAATGTTTACCTCTATGGACACTTAGTGAAGCCGTAGACGACCTATCTGTCTATAATCTTGTTCTTGAAGGCTTTCTCTTGTAATTTATCCCCATAAAGATTCTAATTCTTTTCTCTCTTAGTCGACCTGAGGGGGACGGGTTCCCCTTTGGACTCTTGGAGTTTGTGACAACTTGGTTGTAAAAAGCGCTATATAAATAAAATTGAATTGAATCGAAAGTGCTGTGTTTTGTGTTCTCACGTTCTCCTTGCTCTATATTACACCATGCATGAAGACACATGAAACCATGTAGTGGGACAGATTTGCAAAGACCAAGGAAATTAGGTTAAGGCCAGTATCATGTTTAAAACAGCAAATATTTGATACAACATATTTCCCAGAATCAAGGAATGTGATATATCTCTTATACAAATTAATTCTCCATTCTTTTTTTAGAGATTTTAGAGAGCCAAATGTGCTTCTTCCAGTGGCTCTTTTATGAGAGCTTTACTTTATTTATAGAATTATATAATTGTATAATTATAGAATTATCCAAAGTTATCATATTTGGATCATTAGGAACTGTTGTGGTTATTTTTAATAGAAAAAATCTGTTGTATATTTGCACCCAGTTTATTTGTATCCACCTACATTTCCCTGGTAAAGGAAGGCGGTTGTCCAAACAAGAAGCCAATGGTGTCATACATCATCCTTGTCTCCAAAGGACAAATAATTTAATTTATTCTTCTAGTTACCTGACATTAAGTTACCTGACTTTGGTGTGCACACACTAAACAGCATTATTTTAAGGAAGCTTATCTGTACAACGATATATGTTATTGAGTACACATGGGCTTGAAAAAATTAAACTCTGAATAAAAAGTAATGTTCTTACATTTTAAACTATACTTTTATAAGTTGTACTGTACTTTATCATACATTATACCATACATTTCTATACTTTATATTGTAATTCATAATATACTTTATCATACATAATTATGTACATAATTATATTCAGAGTACACAATATAATGACTATTATACTATAAAGGAACTGGGATATGGTTTTGTAATCAGTAAAGAGACAGTATGTATTTTATTTATAAAGTATATCTTGTCCCTTCACTGATAAGGAATATACATCCCATTTCCTTCATTTGTTTGGTAGTTCACAGAGGTAAGTAGTAACTGGTTTGATTTAATCACGTACAGTTTCCTGTACTCAAGTACAACTTAACCATTATTTCCCAAATAGCACCTGCAAACTTCAGTTGCTCCTTATGCTTTGTTGAATTCGAGGCATTTTTTGGATCTGATCCTTTGTTTCTTCTCTGAAAAGTTACTTTTATGTGCACTCAAGTCATGATTGAAGTGAATTAACAGCACTACTTATTGTTAGGCCACTCTACCCTCCTGTAGTAGCTAATAAAGCATCAAACAAACTGGATCAAGTGTCCTCTACTGCTAAAGTTGTCCTTCAGTGTACGTACATACAGTGGCCCTGAAGGTAAATTGTACTCTTACGCATGAGGAACCTTTGATAATCTGACGCACTCAATTAATAACATTTATTGGTGCAAACACTGGCTGCAAAAAGAAAGAGTGAGCGGCCTTGTTCGAGAGATACTCAGAGCATTGCAGTGTGCAGTGTTTGAAGTTGAAGGTGTGACTATTTGACATGGCATTGTGGAGAAGGTTCAATTCATCAATAGATGCAAATGATCTTGTGGGAAATTACTGCCCTTTTCACACTTCTTTCCGAAACCCTTTCAAGTCCGTCTTAAACACGTCGGGGTAACTCACATTTGGGAAAGTGTCAGGATATAATTCCTGAAACATGATCTGTAATTTGGCAAGACTATAAATCCCAACCACCATGCCTTTGCTGGGCTTTCTTGGCACCGAAAACAATGCATTTAAACAAATGTACTAATGTTCACTCTTGTTTATGCTGCTGTGAGCAGTTTTGCTGTCTAACCAGGAACAATTTAAATCCACCTGCCTTGGAAAAGCAATTTTAATAAGCTGAAACATAACAAATACAGATAGACAGCATTCTGCAGAAACGTTTCCTTACTGTTTAAATGTGATAGTAATCTGTGTGTGGTGTGTGTGTATGGGCATCCTATCTCTGAACGCTTTAATGGTGTTATCTAGGTGGGATCGTGCCACCTCAGCAGATTAAAGTCGCCTAGTATTGTAGTTGTTTGCTTTGGATCCTCTTGGAGGATGCACTCCGTTTTAATGTTTCCCCGCTTCCTTGATGATCAGTTGTGATTCTGCACAACACTCTGCATTCTTCTGTGACAGAGTAAACAGTCAGATCCTAAAGATTGAAATAAAAAAATGTAATCCTATCCATAAAATGTGTATTATACTATTATTAGGTATGTATTTTGGTATGCAGTGAGCTGAGTAAGTGCTTTAATGACAAGAACAGAAAAGGATCTTTTACCTCTTTGTGTATAAAATATTATGTATGTAACCATCAAGTTTTTGAACTGGACAGGTTTTTATCACTTATCCATTTTTTTTCATAAACTGGACATTTTAGTTCTTGTTAAGGATTAGAAAGAACTACCATTGAATATGTGGCAAATAATATATGTCAAATATAAAAGTCTTTAACAGTGTGTGTCTGACATCCTATTAACTGGTTGTGTGGTGATGCAGTCAAATTATAGACTTTACGTGCAGTAATTAATGCTTCATCCCATTGGCTGCCATGTTATATAACAGTTAAAGACATTTGGCTGAATCCAAAATGCATCCCTACTTCCTCTAGAGGGCGCCACTTTCTACACACAAATGGAATTCCGCATACATTGCTGAACATCTAGTGGTTCTTTATTAGACATAATTTACAGTGTTTGGGTGCAGGAGTCTATTTTAATGCAGGAAACAGGAAGCCGTTTGTTTCTCATGTCCTCATCTGTGTCTCTCTTTATGGAGCATTATAATAAATATTGTAATTATAATTATATATATATATATATATATATATATATATATATAATACA
>JBBPDB010057613.1:0-10671 GCA_037974465.1 Brachypetersius altus | reverse complement strand
AGAAATGGCCTCTGTGTCACGTCATATTTATACCCCAGGGAAACAGGAAGTGATGAATTACTAATTAAATGTTCCTACTGTAGAAATGACAGAAATACTTCAATTACATTTATTTTCTAGGAATTGTTAGGGGTGCCAATAATTGTGGAACAGGTGATTGTATGAAAAATAATTATTTCTTAGTCAGCGAGTTTTTTTCCCCTTAAAATTCATTTGAAGTTGAAGGTTACGTTTTTCTACAATTTTCAGTGTGAGAGTATGCTTCTGCAATAAACATTTTAACACATCTTAACCAGGGGTGCCAATAATTATGGAGGGCAGTGTATGTTTGCATTGAAAAGACATTCCTGTGTGTGGGTGTATTTTGAGAGATCCCAAGAAAGACCACAACACACTTTTCTAAACCAGTTTTTATGCTGATTTCAGAGCTTTTCAGTTATTTTCAGTCTCATAAACATTTTGAATTATGAATAATATTAGATTTGCAATAGATTTGCATGCAGTATTTATTAAACCGCAGGCACCAAACAAGTAACTGTTTCAATATTTTCAGTGAAAAGTCAGACAGGCGCACACTGTGGCATAGATATAATGATCAATGTCAGTCAGCTACCACTGTTTCTTCAAAAACGCTTGGCATATGATCATTATAAGCTAATTATACCAACTATCATGAAATATATATCTAGCCTCATCACAAAAACTGTACATGCGGGAAAAACTAAATACAGATTTGAAATCAGCATGAAAAACACTACAAAACTCACATAGTTAACCTGTGTAATTATTCTTTGTTCTGTCAGAGCTGGACTTGTTACAGTTCTGAATCTGATTATGGCTTTTTTCCACTTTCCTCAAAGGGACTCCTCAAAATCGCATTTGTTGACATTAGGATATGGCCAATTTTAAGTGCTGAGACTGCATTCATTAAGCCTTGATCTGTGTATGTAGGAACACTCGACAACCTGAACATCTTTTACCCTACTTTTTGCTTGTCCCTGACAAAACTGATTTGTTCACTAGGGACTCAGACCCAGACCTTGACAAAACTGTGCCAATATAAACAAAATGGAATTGATTCTGAATATAATTACATTAAATAAAGTTAGGTAAGTGGTTTGGAATCTGTCATGGAGAAGACAGGAATGAATGATGATAATGATGATAAATGTAAATGTAAATAAACCCAATGTAGCGTGGTGGAAAGCCCAGACGTGGACACACATTCCCTTTTGGGAGTAGAGAATTTCCACCAGGAAATCAGCGGCACACGCACACAGACAAACAAGGTAAGACTGCAAAGAGCCTTAATGCTCACGTTTGGCGAGAAATTATTGAGTGGTAGGTTGGTCTGACCCAATGCCCTGGTACGTGTGACGTTACCCCCCCTCCGGCACCGGCACCAGACAGTCCCGACTGAGGGGACACCTGAAGACGGTAGTCCCGGATGAGGTTGGCATCCTGGATGAACCACCCAGGAACCCAAGACCATAGCCCTCCCAGACAACAAGGCAGCTGGCAGGCAGTTGGAGCTGGTAGGTGACAGGGATGATGCTGTGATTTTGTAGGGGCCAATGAACTGAGGTGTGAGCTTCCTGCTGTCAGTGCGGAGGTGGATGTGTTTGGTGGATAAATAGACCCTGTCTACTACATGGAACACTCATCCCAGGGGTGCCAATGGCTGTGCTGCTGGGTGTATTGTCGGTTGGCTTGGGCGATGGCATGCTGGGCTTGTATCCAGAGCCGTCAACACCTGCGGACCAAATGTTGGGTGGACGGTACGTTTACGTCTGGCTCTTGGTGGAGACTGGAACCTGTTGCACACCTCGAAAGGACTGAGGCCAGTGGCTGATGAAGTGTGGAAGTTGTGTGACAACTCAACCCAGACTAGGTAGCATGCCCAGGAGTGCTGATGGTCAGCAGCGAAGCATCACAGGTAGCGCTCTAGCTGTTGGTATGCCCGCTCCGTCAGGCCATTAGTCTGCGGATGGTAGGCCGAGGAGAGACTGGTGGTGACTGACCAGACGGCAGAAGGTGCGCCAGAACTTGGCTGTGAACAGGGGCCCTCTGTCCGAGACGATGTCCTTGGGGAGACCATGCAAGTGGACTATGGTGGTTCCTGGCTGTGACCCCAGCAGACTTTGTCTTCTAACCCCCACTGGAGAGATGGCGTGTGGTTGCAGGACAGGCGCAGGATCTGTCCAGGCAGGCTCTAGTTGGTGTTGCCGGGAGAGGGCATCAGCCTTGGTGTTCTTGAAACCTGGACGGTAGGATATGTAGAAGTTGTACTGTTCGAAGAACAGGGCTCACAGCACCTGTCTGGGGTTAAGCTGTTTGGCCTGGTGCAGGGTGATGAGATTCTGGTGGTCGGTTCAGATGGTGACGGGTCACTGCCACCCTCAAGCCAGTGATGCCATTCCTTCAGGGCGCACTTCATGGCCAACAGCTCACAGTCCCCTAGTCCGTAGTGCTGCTGTATGAGGTTGAACTTTCTGGAGAAGAAGCAACAAGCATGAAGCTTCTGGTATGGACTGTTCTGTGACACATCGGAGGCATTCACCTCAACAGCGAATGACTTGCTTGGATCTGGACGCAGAAGGATGGGAATTGTCGTGAACAGGTAACAGAGGGAATGGAAGACCTGAAAGGCGTCCAGTGTTAAGTGAAAGAGTGATAGTGATGGTTTGGGGAGTGCAGTCAGAGATGCCACAGTAGAACTGAAGCCCCGGATGTTGTCAAGATAGACGAAGCACCATCTACCTAGCATGTTGCGGAGGAGGTCACTGATGAAGGACTGGAATGCCTCTGGATTTTAGCACAATCTGAACAGTGTAGGACTGGAATGCCGCTGGACTTTAGCACAATTTGAACAGTGTAACCAGGGTTCCAGTTTGGTGAAGATCTTAGCACCAGAGAGAGCATCCAGGGCAGTGTTGGTAAGCGGGAGTGGATGACGGTTCTTTATGATAATCCTGTTAAGCCCCCAATAGTTAACTTCTTCACAAAGAAGAACCCAAGTCCACAGGCAACAACTAGGGTCTGAGGGTTACAAAGACCCTCTGTGATAGCCTTCTGCTCCCCCGCTGATGGTGAGTAAAGATGGCCATCAGCGATTATCGCCATCAGCGATAAAGATGACACAAGGTCTATGGCGAGGTCATAGGGGTGGAGGGGAGGGATACGGACCGCCCGGCTCTTGCTGAATGCCTTGGCCTTCCACACCCAGAGGGGGGAATGCAGGAAGTGGCTGCCAGCGGACCAGGCGGGATCCCCCTGCTCACCTGGTCTGGTTTTCCGGACGCAGAGGGCAGATACCACGGTGATGGCCGATAGCACAATAGGCACACAGCCCCTTTTTATAGCAGCTGGCCTTCCCTGTGGCAGACAGGCAGGTGCATCCTATCTGCATGGGTCCCCCAGCTCCAGTGGAGTGGGCCCCTGAGGCAGGTAGACTCGGGGGAGCCGCAGTGTAGGACATGGACGGAAGCGGGTGGATGCCCCCTGGCGGTGGCAAGCCACGCGATAGCGGAACCGATGTGCTGGGTGGCCGGGCGAGGCTTCCTAGATGTTGATCCAGCTGAATCACGAGCTGGACCATACCCTCCAGGGTGGCTGGAAGCTCCTGCACCGCCAATTTGCTCTTCAGGCGAGTGGATAGACCTTTGTAGTAGGCGGTGCGGAGAGCATCATCGCTCAATTCAGTCTGCACCACCAGAGTGCGAAACTCCGCAGTGTAGCAGCTCACACTGCTGTCTCCCTGCCGCAGGTGGTACAGGCACGAGTTCGATTTCCACCTCTCGGGGTGCTAGATAGCAGCTTTCAGCTCTTGTTCGGACCTCAGGACTGCTTTGGGCGGCTTGCTGGATGATCACCTCTGAGAGCTGCGCGATGTCCGCTGGGCTTAAATTGGGACCAGACATTCTGTCACGGAGAGGACAGCAATGAATGATGATAAGCCCAATGAAGCACGGTGGAAAGCCCAGACACGGACACACAGGTAAACCATGCACTTGGATCTAAGAACACTCCCTTTTGGGAATAGAAAATGTCCTCTAGGAAATCAGCGTTCTCATACGCACACAGACAAACAAGATGAGATTCAGAAGAGCCGGAATACTCACGTTTGGCGAGATATGATTGATATGATGAGTGGTAGGTTGGCCCGACATAACAGTATGTCTGGTGCATAGGAAACCCTGTTTCCTGTTTTTATACGTAACGTGAGTCGATTCTGGTGCCCACAGACAACTAGCAACAGTTGCTACATTTTGATTGGGGGCTAAGGAAAATGGGCAGGATGTTGAGATGAGTCTGACTGACCCCGATGCTGGCAGTTGAGTCACATTCCTGCCCTACAGTTTAGTAGATTGCATAACCTTGACTCCCTCACAGCCTTATCGTATGTTGTATTGAATGAAACAGGACCATGATCTGCATCAGTTTATTCTGCACCAGAGTTTTCTCTGAGAAACAAACAGGTAGACCAGCAGATCACTTCACCAATATACCTGCCAATTAAAAACATACAACTCTATATGCTCTTCTTACAAAATGTTCAAAAAAAGTTTCATATTGTTTAGGTAGCAAAGGTTTAGATTGCTTGCAGTGTGTAATGCTGTCTGTAAAGCTGAATGTTAACACAGACTAAAAGAATATTGAAATAACTACAGTATTTACATTGAAAAATCATGGATTAAATTTTCTACTGACATATAAAGACCAAGATATATATATGCTTGAATTATCTATGACAATATGGACATGATTGATATTAAAATAGTAAAGGAAATCAAAAGGCTACTTCATATACCAGCGCTATATGAAGTGAAGTGAAAGTGATCACTCGGTCATACGTGAACACACCACTGCACACAGTGTGAACAGCACGAAATTCACCCTCTGCATTCAACCCATTCACCAAGTGAAGCAGGGGGCGGCCATGAGCACGGCACCCGGGGAGCAGTGTGTGGTGACGGTACCTTGCTCAGGGTACCTCAGAGGTGCCTAGCAGTCTTGGGAATCGAACCTGGACTTTCTGATTGCAGGGCGAATGCACTAACCACTAGGCTACTGTATATGCCCAGCAAAGCAAGTATGAAGGAACTTAAGATTACTCTTACTATACTGATGCTTTTGAACATTGGTTCTGGCTTTTTATACATCCTTGGATGGCAAAGAAAACAAACAAATGAATCCAATCAAACATCAAATCAAACATAACGTCTCAATTTTGACAGAAACAAAAGGAAAACATTCACACACAAGGGATGTCAGGGGCTGGCTTTTTTCTCGAAGTATTTTTCTACACTTTAGTATGTTCAGTCTTTTTCAATGTCCCTCTAATGAGAATCAGAGGCTGCATACCTTTTGTCTAGCTCCATGTGACACATGTGGTTGTGTTCTGCTATTTGTTTCACCAGATTGGTTTGAGAGTTTACTTTGTCCAAGCGGCGCCTCTTCTGTCTCAGTTTTTTGGCTGTCTCCTCTGATCCTGTCGTTACCCTCATCTCTTTACTTGGATATTACTGAAAAGGTCAGTGTATTGTGGATGACATTAAACTGGCTTCTAGCTGCAAAGATGTAGGAGGTCTTTTCCAGGTTCACTATCCCTCTGACACAGTTGACACTGACAACTCTTGTAGGACTTCTATAATTTGGGGTCCTTATAAAAGGTACATGAACAAATACTACACTCTTAAAAATAGAAGTGCAGGTCTTTCATGTTTTCATTAGTGTTTTCATGGTCCAACACACCCAGCTTAACAGAGGTAATGGGGACTCAGCTTCATAGCAGACTTTCATGAAGCTTAGCTAGATCACTTTCACCAGGGGCGAGTACCACTACTCCAGCTTAGTGGAGCTGCACAGTATGGTGAAAAATCACTGCTCACACCTGTAGGACACAGAAGCAAAGACAAGGTACACAGTCACACATCAAGGTTCTGTATTGCAGTTTCTCCTTGAACCGTGAATCCAAACGAAGGCTGAAGGATTAATTGGATGGAAAGAAAGACATGAGCAAATGTAAAAGGTCTGTGGTGTGAGGGTCGAGGGTTTAAGGACAGCTGACACTGATTGATCTCCTTTCTCTTCTTTTTTTAGAAAAATGAAAATACATCCAGTGGCACATGATTGTTTACATAATGCATATGTTTAACCAAAGACCACAACATACATCATTTGGACAAAAGTAATGCACTTCAACATTACAAGACATTTTGGACAACTCCATGCTTCTAGTTCTGTGTTTATACTTTTATATTAACTTTATACTTGAATGATACTTGAACAAAAATAGGTAAATAGAAAATAATAACTAATGTCTATTAAAAAGTGCAGTATGCAAACATTACAAGGAGAGAACATCAGTTTGGTTCAATTTTATTTGTATGGCACTTTTTACATGCAATGTTGTCAAAAAAGCAGCTTAACAGATTCCAGGTCTGTGAGGAGAGGAATAGCTCCCTTAGGCTGGAAATACCTCAGGAGGAACCAAGTCTCAAAAAAAGGAACCTATCGTCTTCTGGTAGACCCAGAGAGTGAAAGGCATTTGGCTTCTGTTGACCAGCACAGATTTGAACCATCCTTATAAGCACTTAAAAAAAGTTGACCTTCACAGAGTCATTTCATAATGAATTAACAGAAATGGTCCAAAATGTATATTTAAAATATCTATCAATATAACAGGGTTTTAGCAAGGATGTGTTTGATAATATGTTGACCACCAAGTGGACAATTAGATAGAAAATGTACAATTAAATAGAATTTTTCAGCCCTAATCTAAGCCAAAAACAAAGAATCCACATGTTAAGCTTTCCTACTGCTACTTATGACCGTAGACTGTGAGCTTCCTAAAAATGTCAGCAATGTACAACCTTAAGCTTGATGAGTTTTGCAGGCCTACTTGCCTCATATGAGATTAACACAGAAGTATTTCCTCCTCTCACTCGTTAGAAGTATGGAATTTCATCGATGTCTTTAACACCTTTTTCGTTCACCGCTGTGGTCAAAACGTCCCGTACGAAAGACTCAAAGCTGGTCAGCACACGTGCGCCTGAAGTCAGTACATGGTAATGTGATTACGTTTCTCCTGGGTCTGCCTTCGCTGTTTTTGCTCACCTTGGCTCCAGGGCTGCAACTCAGCCTGGAAAATGTATATCCCTGCAGGAGGCCACACTTGACATTTGCGCATCGAACATCAGCAGTACAAAGCTGTGCTATATTACATCTCCCTGTGGGAGAAAAGTCCGGAAAAGACTTAAGTCACGAGATACAGCTGTCAACGAGGGAGATCAGCATAAACTCAGCCCAAGAGCACAGATCTGTTTCTTCATTTTCCTGACACAGCACTAGTGTGCACATCTATGTCTATAGTAGAAAAGTGGTACCTATAGTCAAGGCTGCAAAGCTGGTAGAACACTCTGGCATGTGTTTTCACTGGCAGTATCCAATGGCCAAAGCATGTTGGAATTTTATATGAGTTATTTCTCAACTGAAGCTGAAACAAGTTAAAAATTGAGCAGATTTTAATTTTGTTTGTAAGTAGAAGAGTTGATATTTTATTAGAATCTGAATTTGATGAAAAGTTGTCTGGCCAGCCTTGAAAAAAAACCCAGATTTGCCTCACCTTTCAGACTTTTACACATCGAAACAAATGGACGTACACACCGTATGTGGCATGACCACTCAGAATGTAAGTAGTTGCAAAAAAAAAAAGAAAGGACAGAGATGAACCAAAGTACAGAAAAAAATAATTTTCAATTTAGAGTAAGCATACAGAGCCAAAAATATAATAATTGTATAAGAGGGAAAAAAAGCATCTACAACATGTATAAAAAAGTTTATAAAAGTATAATTTTTATTGTGGGGGGTGCAGTGCTCTACATCTCAGCTGTTGTACAGGAGGGAAAAATTGTGCGTGTGTGTGCGTGTGAGTGTGTGTGTGTATGTGTGTGTGTGTGGGTGGGGTCGGTGCCCCCCCTGCTATAATGGATCCAGCACACAGGAGTAAATGTAACAAGCAAAGGTAAAGCATTTGTTGAAATTTCAATTCTTTTGTGGTCTGTGGTAAGCTGACTTATTGGCAGTACATGTACTGTGCAGTTTCATTTGACCCTTATAGGAATTTGGTTGGATACTTAAAAAAACAAGAATTTCAAAACCAGATGCACTGATCGAGAAATTTCTCCTGTCCTTTAAGATAAAAGTTCAGTTTCCATTGTACTAAAGTAAGCTACAAATCTTCCAAAATAATGGTGAAGTAAAGTAGCAAATGACAATAAATCAAACAAATGTCACCTCTGACCTGTATGACCATAATCATTATAAAACTATGCAGTTATATAATGACAGTATGGCAGAGTAGCATAGGAACATTATACTTCCAAATCACCTCCTTAAGCTGCTGTTCACAGCCACCTCTGGTCATAATATTCATCCATCACTGCCTGCTGGCTTCCTCCACTTCCCTTTTCAAGCATGTGACTAAATAGAATCCACAAGGGCAAAATGCACAGTGGCAGCCTTCTGTAAACAGGGCAACCACACAGCGCTTCTTTTTGCTCTCGTTTACTGGAGCTGTCAGTCCTCACAGCCTTTCGGAACACCACACTGCTGGTTGTTTGCATGAACATCGAGTGACCAGAACAGTGAGTCAGTCTTCACTCTACAAGCTTCTCTGATGACTCAGCACAATGTAGATGGTCTCATATTCAAACTAATCAAGCTATTAATTGCTTTACTAAACAAAACTCCCTTATTGAAAACAAGTGACACAAAAGGCCACACCAGTCTAAACATCAAGGGTCTTGAATTATTGGTCTGGAAACATTGAAACAGAAAAGTAATGACTATGACATTTACCGCATTTATCCAAAGCGACTTTCATTCACTAACTACAGGGGGCAGTCTCTCCCTGGAGCAACTTAAGGTTAAGGGTCTTGCTCAAGGACCCAGTGGTGGTATGCTGAAGGTAGGATTCGAACCCATGACCTTTTGGGCTGAAGGCAAGTATCCTAGCCACTGAGCTACCGCCATTCCCTATGACACTTATGATCATGGCTACATTCATCTGGCTTAGAAATCCCAGACAGACTGCTTGATCTCACGCTACAGTGTTAGCAACTGTTTGTGCTGTTATGAAGGAGATCAGATGCTGTCACTCATCAATCACTTATTTCATTAATTGAAAAAGTATTTGTGAGTGTAGCTAAGGAAGCAGGAACTTGTGGTGCATTTTGATTTGCACACTTTTGACCATGTAGTATAGTAGTTAACACTTTTGTAAGAACCAGCCAAATGGCCATGGTACAATGAACTATGTGCGTTTTGCACATTTTCTGATACGCGCCATGTAAAACGATTACAAAGCATTTTATCTCGTAACTCCATATCTCATATCTCATATTTTTACGTTCTGCAGAATAACAGCAGGTGGCAGATCTATCTCACACTTGCTCTTGGGGCTTTAGTCTGTTTTCACACACTAGAGAGTGACAGTGAGCTTGAGTTACAGTATATTCCAGGTCCACGCTGCAAAAAATGATATCTTAGCAAGTGAAAAAAATCTGCTCTATGTATTATATATTTACCAAATGCAATTGCTGTAAGAATCTAATAAAATGATTAAAACAATTTCTAGTTGTTTTAAGTGATTATTTTGAGTGAAACAATCTGAATCCATTAGTAGCAGATCTGAACCAAGCAAATAATTATTGCAATAGTTTCATAATACAAATGATTGAAATTTGAGATACTCACTAAATTTCACTTGCCAGAATATCATTTGTACAGTGCGCTGTATCAACCAGTTCTCTCTGATGCTCTTTTTTCATTCATCTTCACTTCATTCTCCTTAGTCCTTGTATCCATAGATGATTGAGATACATTTTCTTCTTTCCTTTACTTTAAGTCTTATGACTGTCCTTCAATTTTTCTCCATCCTGTCTCCCCCCCTCCATTCTCTGCCCCATAATTTCTCCCCAGCTACCTTATCCATAGTCTTTATAGTGCCTAAGCATTCGTGTTCCTCTGTTCCTTGCTCAAACCTTTTGTTTGAATGTTTTTGCCAAATTGAGGGTGTATCATGTTTCTAGTTTTCCTGTTTGTGCTTTTGTTTTGTTCCTTTCAATAAAACTAAACCCATAAACTAAACACATGCATTTCTGTCTTCATGTGCTTTATCTTTGTAAATAATGTTTTTGTTTTCTGTATGTTTTTTGTTGCTTTCCATGTGGGAAGTGTAGTGCATATCCACTATGGAGAACATACTTTATTGCACAACTACTGTAGCCAGCGCAAAATCTAGAGCACATTATATATTTTAGTTTGATAAGTAAATATATATTTCTGTCACGTTCGCTAGATGGAAGATCAGTCTTCCTTTAATTCATGTTATAACTTGAATGAATTAGAGAACCATATTATAAAGTAGTTGTAGAGTATTTACATAATAAAGTGTCAGTTACATCTAAATAAAGGGCAGGATTTTGTACATTCGGTCAACATGAACATTTTGAACATGGCTCTTCAGGCTCTACAGCAAAAAAAGAACCTATACAGTACTGTGCAAAAGTCTTAGGCACCTGTGCCAATAGTTTGAAACCATTTATATCAGCATTGGGTTTGTTTCTGCCAGCAAAAACACAAGAGAACATTGGAATAAATGCAAAC
>JBBPDB010057592.1:0-10673 GCA_037974465.1 Brachypetersius altus | reverse complement strand
CTACCCTACCCCCTTCCATGTTGAGAGGTCCACAGTGCGCCACAGTCTCTGGTCCTTTACTAAGCTCCTCCAGTGCCTGCACACCCTATACATGAATACAATAAAAAACAAAATGAATAAATGATTACATTTTTTATGTCCGATTCCGATATTGTAAATTTTGGATATCTGCCGATACAATACATATCTGATACTCGCTGCATTTTGTATACCTTCACAGATATAAAGATCATATCTGTGATATAATAACGGAGAAACATTGCACAGAGAACATGCCATAGTAAGTAGGGAGGGCGTGTGTAAAAACAGCTTAAAAAATTTAGAGGCCTCACTTTTTCATCATTTAGCGCTATGGTATATTCGGCTTGAGATGTCAGGATAAACCTAAAATGCACTATAACCTTTACAGGTGAAATTAATGTGACCTTCCCTAAACATTTGAATGAACATGTCCAACTGTTCAAGGTTTCAGTACTTTTCACACAACTTGCTGTTCTCGGACAAGGAGCTTAACGGCAAAATTCGCAATAGGTGTTTGATCCAGGAATCGAACAATACATTTCCTGGTTCAATCAGAATTATTATTTAAACAGTCCTCCTCATGCTGTTCACATTTTGACAACATGAGACCAAGACGACACCTAACAATTGATCAACAGTAGGCCTACCTTGCTATTGAGAGGCTTCAAACAGGATGTTCTCAGACGGAAGTGTCAAAGAGTGTCATCAGCAGGTTGCAACAGAGACTGGAAGAGTCACAGAAAGGCACAGAGGTGGACGTCCTTTGGCCACATCCCACACTGATGACAGCTTCATTGTGAACAGTGCCGTGAAGAACGCAATGATGAATGTACTTTTTTTGTTTTTAAACAAAAAAAAGTTCCAGGTTCTGTTATTGCAAGTTGGTGGCGCACACTGGCATTGAATGTGAAACATGAAAAGAGCTGCAGAAAGCACCTTGAGACCAGCTTTAAGTCTTCATTCATGTAGTGGATGGTGCTGGATATGAATGTTGTGCGGTAATCTTCCTTCCACATATCTGCTGTAACAGCACATTCATATTTTGTGCTATAAAGCATTTTTTTCTCTCAACATGCCTTGATATAGTTGTTGGATGGGGCAGGACGGCCTTAACTATAAACTTGCCGTATTTAACACCATGCTGAATTAAAACCATCCTAAGCAACAAAATGACTATGTTTACAGCACAGTTCGCCACATTTTTTATTAGTCTTTTGTTTGGGGGGTGAATTGTTTTGTCTGCGAATTTCAGCTTAGTCTGACTGGGGAGTTATGGGGCAGTGGTGTCGCAACAATCCTGAAGTGCCAGGTTTGTGCCCGTACTCAACCTGATGTGGATTTGGAAACAAGTGCTTCCGTGTTGGCTATAGCCTGCCCTGAGACCCCTTGGGTGAAAACATCCAGAAAAAATTTGTAGTTTCCGTGTTTTTGTGTGGATTTCTGGGTAAAACTATGAGTTCAGTTCTTCAAAAAAAATACATGTGACTGAATCTGCGACTACTGATCCACGTAAAACTAGGAGGTTACAGTACACAGTAAACCCCCGCTTTAATGCGGATCAGCATTCGTGGATTTCAGTCCAATGTGGAGAACCGAACAAATACTTGTTTGCTGAAAATTCTGCAGAAAATGCAGTTCCTCAGAATTTTTTTGCTTTTGTTACGTTCTCGCCTGGATGTCACAAGATGTCCATGTTAGTCGTTTTGTTCTTCTAAAAGCCCTGTATTTTTATTCGTGTAAATTAAATCAATTTATTACTGTATTTACCTGCTAATACCAAAGTAAACGCACATGTATGAATTACAGTACAATCTATACAGGGGTAATATCGTATTTTAACTTCCAGCACTGTGAGAGTTTAGTGTAAACTGTACAGTACGAATACGGGTTTACCATTACATTTGCTTTAAGGGTAATGTATTACTCTGAGTTTAAAATGAAATTAAAGTGTTTTTTTAGGGTTAAAAAAATATATTTTTTTAGGCATTTCACTATATGCGGGTGTTCTTGGTTTACTGTGTACACTTTTCTTAACCCTGCTGCCCCCTGTGAAATGATCATGCCTGTGGTGCAATTATTTGTCTCTTGTTTCTGTCGTAACTTACACTCTGTTGAATATTTTATGTTGCACCGTGGAGTAACGTTGTCCCATCACACAATGTATGTGTACACAGCTGCTGGTAAGAACAGTATGATTGAAATTATTTATATAGCTCAAAAATAAGACATTTTACAATACATTAACTTCAACAACTAAAAAAGGTATAAAACGAAACAAAAAACTCTCCTACACGCTTACCGTTTGCGGCACTTTTGCTTGGCATGCCTGCAGCTTGGCCACTCTCTGCCCTCCCTGAGGTTTTTCCACTCTCCTGTACAGGAGGAGACTATCCTAAAAGGTCTCGCGGGTTCAAAGACCTCGTGTTTTGTTTCTAAGACCTAAAATAAAAGAAATCTGGGCATTTTTTGTTCTTAATGAGCATTTGCATGTGGAGCCATTTCTAAAACCCCAGTAGCTGTTTAACTGTTTATGTGACAAAGGAACACCAAACAAATTTCAGCATCACATCTGACACCTTGATCAACACAGACATACAAGTTGTTAGGCCACTGGATGACAATTACTCTTTGTTGTGCTGCCAGCAAGGATATGCACCACTCGTATTCTAAGGGTTGAAAAAAAACATTTTTAAACATGAGAAGGCAGTGCCAACTTCACATTGCTTGTAAACGCTAATTGCTAAAGATACACATGCGGAGAGCTTCATGCAGTTCATGATAATTCCTTGCAGGAGTTACATTCACATTTTCTCCTCAAACGGCATCCGGCTGTGTTCCAGCTGACAAAGTTTCACACTTCAGCACACAGAACCAGAGGACAACATTGGACCCTCAAAAAAAGAGCATCTGCTGGTTGAAGCCACATTCAGAGATCCCTGTGTAGCTGTGAAGTTCCTAGATGGGAACCTTACCAGTCGTTCACATTGGCTTTCTCTTCAGACCTAACACTGCAAAGATCAGAACCAACTCACCGAGAGAAGGAATCACACTGAGAGAGGGGGGGACAGAAAGAGAGAGAGAAAATGAGAGAGAGGGGGAAAGAGACAGAGAAAATGAGAGATAAAGAGGGGGGAGGGAGAAAGAGAGAGGGATAGAGAGAGTAAGACAGAGAGAGAGACAAAGGCGGAGAAAGAGACAGACGAAGGGAGGGAGACAGTGGAGGAGAGAAAGAGACAGTGGGAGAGAGACAGGAGGAGAGAGACAAGGAGATAGAGAGAGAAAGAAAGAATGAAACAGAGGCAGAGAGAAAAGGGGGGAGAGAGAGAGAGAGAACCAGGTAAGAGGTTAAATTAATCACTCTCTTTAAATTTCCACTCTACAACAGACCAGCCAAATTGTGGTACTTTGGAACTGGAGCTACGAGGCTAATGTTGCTAATGCTAAAAATAGCCACCCAAATCTTTTCACAGACAACTCCTCTGGAACGACTCAAACTTGTGTGTGTGGTTTAGGACACAGTATGGCTAAGTATGCGATATGTAAAGCAGTATTGGCTGATAGATTACATAATTGGTAGGTAGAAAAATATTTGATTATTCATTGAACATTTCCTTTAAATCATGTGTTTCTGATGTAAAACTGCATATAAACAAGCTGTCACTTGACCTCTTACCTGCAGGGGGCGAAAATTATCCAATAGGTCCAGCATTCCCACTGCTGGAAGACGAAGAAGGACAGACTCACGGAGGCGCTGCAGTGAGACGCCACAGCTGGACAGGAGGTCAGGAAAGCACACAGAACTGCTGTATACTGCTGCTACACTTTATATGGATACATAGAATATTACAGTAGACTCATAATTCACAGAAAAAATTATGATAACCTATCATAGAAAACTCCACTCCAACTGTGACCAGAACAGACTATAATACATCACATTGTTAAAGCATGTACACCATAGTGTTCAGCTTTCCTATATTTATACATTATATATTATTTATAAAATGAAAAAGTATATTCAGTAATGTGCAAAACTCTTCATATTTTCCTTCTATCTAGCCTGGGCTGGTTAAAATAAATCATTTTATTAAAATGAAAAGAAGTACACTGAAGGGGAAAACATGTATTTTTGCATTGTAGTTTGGAGTGATTATTTGTGTACTTTTTTAATTTTAAACTAATTCTTTATTCTTAATTCCTCTATTATTATTGTTATTATATTGATAAAGTATTTTCTATTTACAACTTTGCCCAAATTCTGCCCTGGGTTTTAACTAATTAATAATCCAAAGGAAATATCATAAACACTTAAAGGTCATGCAGAGTTAACAATCTGATAATGCATCTACCTTAATTATTAAAAAAGTATCAATATACTGTAGGTGCTACTGGCCATGTATTACTTAGCTTCATCACTCTAGAGAACTCCACAACCCAACCCTGGGGAGTTTAGCCTGCAGTCAGATATATATTATATATACATACACATGTAATGTAAAGGCTTAAACCAGCAAAGAAACATAAGGAAATGAAGGGCTAAAGACTTGCACCGCACTGTATATCCATGTGTATGTGTATATATAACTTATATACGACTGCAGGCTAAACTCCCTAGTGTTGGGTTGTGGAGTTCTCGAGAGTGATGGAGCTCCATCCAGAACCTTTGGGACGAAACCACTAATGCTCTTTGGGCGATCATATGTCCAGAATAATAGAGGTTGTTACTACATTTTTGTGTGTGTGTGAGTGTGGATGTGAATAGACAGCAGTAAAGATACACAGGAGTCCTTGGTTACTGTTGAACATCGAAACACCAGAGACGAATCCAAGCAACTCAACAGCAAACAGGCCGAGAGTTACAGAGAGACCTACAACCAACCTGAGAGGGAGAGAGAGGTAGGGGAGGAAAGGGGTTGGGGTGGGGTGTGTAGAGAGATAGATAGAGAGGAGGAGAGAGATTGACTATTCATAACTCACACAGTCAAGACACCATTAAATATATAAAAAAGAATAAAAAAATATACAAATGTTAGCCATGAAGGTCAAGATCAAAACAAAGCAAAACATGTAAAACACCAGCTCCTTTATTTAAGGCACACAAAACACCATCCTGTCCCCAAACCTCTGAAAACTTGCTGAAGTTATGTCATTTTAAAATAAGTGTGTTCTACTTTTAGCTTTCTCGGGGGAAGAACCATGTCCCAACAAACCCGACCACTTAGTGTCCTACAGCACACTCAGTGATTTAAAGTATGCACCCTTCACACAGTTCCTACAGAGTCAATTTCAATGTTCCATTAAGATCTATGGGCTGTGGCACAGGAAAAGAGAGCAGTGAACCCTACTTCTAATGATGGATCACCACAGCCAGAAAAACCTTCATTTGGACGAAGCAAAAATCTGCCTCCACACCCGATGGTGCCTCTGGAGAACACTCCAGCTCAAGTGCTTCCCTGAATTCTCCAGGCAGTGCTGAGAATTCTCTCAGCTGGCTGGACCTCACATCAGTTGTCGTGCACAGCTCGTCCTCCATCCTCCAGGAACCTCCATCCCTGAGACTCCCCTGCTTAGTCAGACCAGCTCTTCTGAAGCAGGCCTTTGTGGCTAGAGATGTCAGTGCACTAGTCTGAATCAGGTTGTTGTAAAATAGCAGATCCTTACTGGGGACACTGAGAAGCAGTCCTGCACACTTATTAAAAAAAATGAAAACCATGCTTTTAAAATATCCACTGAATCCAAAAGAGACGGTCTGACATACCCCAAGTCATCTACACATTGTAAAAATGCACACGTCTTCATCCATATTAAGTCTTGCTGTTACAACAGCTGCTTCGACACTTAGATGTGGAACGCCTGCAATCAGCTGTGCAAATCAATGAGGCCCTGTCTCCCCTACTGCACGGGTAGCCAGAGGACATGAGCCTAGGTCTCCTGACCAGAAAAAGTGCAATAATCTCCTCTGTGTCACCTCCACCAGAGAGGGGAGTGGTTCCAGAGCCATAAGCATGTGCCACAGCATGGAGGCGACCAGGTTGTTGGCCAGTAACCAGTACTCTCCCCCTATAGGACAGCTGGGGCATGACCCAGGTCCAGTTAAACAACTTGGCATGCACTTTCTCCACTGCTCCCTCCCATTATTCTCCTGATATTCTTTACTTCCTAAAAACACATTCATTCAGGCCTGCCCTGGTCCAGTTTACATTTACATTTACATTTACGGCATTTAGCTGACGCTCTTATCCAGAGCGACGTACATCAGTGCTTAAGAAGTCCACAACTAGAAGAAGCCCTGCCATTTATATATAAACTCCTCTATAAAACCTATATATATTCGTTCCACCCAATAAAAACTGTCACATTGTCTGCATATGCAGAAAGTACTATAAGCTGTAGCCCAATCCTCAACCTGCACAACACTGGTTCTGTGGCTAGGTTATATAGCTGCCCTGAAATGGGCCAACACTGTCTGATAGACATAGGAACCTCAATAGAGTAGCATAGCTGTCCCAATCTTCAGCATCACAGAGACCCCCTTATATAGCAACTTAACCCATTAAATCAAATGCCCCCAAAGTTTTAAAAAGATACATATAGTCACTCCTCTGAACGCTTTCTCTCTTGATGCTAAACCCAAGTCACATCCCTCCCAGACAGCTCCATTACAGAATAAAACTACTGTCCATAATCCTATGCCCAGACACACAGTAAGATTGATTAACAAGAATAATGGTGTCCATAGATTCCTTCAGCCAATTGGACTGATACTTTGAAAGTACAGTAATTTGTGATGTGGTAAATATAGTGTAAATAAAAGTCTAAATATGCCCCCAAATATGCTCCCAAAAACACTATAATTTCACTGTTCAATTTCGACTGAACTGTAGTCTCCTGCAGTGCTGGAATGTAAAATATCGCTGTTACCCCTGTATAGACTGTACTGTAATTCATGCATGGGCTTTCCTTTGGTATGTGCCATCATCTGATGAATAACCCCATGCAAAAACAAGGAAAAAAAAATGCACTAAATGTCTGCGCTAAACCAAAAAAACTTACTGAAAACTGGAGTTAATGCCACAAAAGTCAGTAAAATGTACAGAAAACACACCAAATAGAAACCCTCTCAAAACACACCCTTACAAGCTCCCACAATACTCCCAACATGCACAGAGAGGGGGAAGGACACAGATAGAGAGAAAATGTAAGCAAGCAAGAGGGAGAGATAGAGAGAGAGAATGAGAGAGTGAAGAGAGAGAGCAAGAACTACAGAGCAGAAGAAAAAAATTTAATTTTTTTTGAAAAATTGAAAATATTGAAAGGGAGAGAGAGAGAGAATCTTCCAACATGCACTTATCCAAGTTAGAAAACACAGAGCAGTGCATAAGTCACTGGTGCTCATGTCTGTTTTTACCGAATGTCCTCTGTCCTGTACTGGTCCTCAGTGAAGTCCAACGGCAAGCAGGCCCTCACATTACTGTCCTGAAAAACACAGTAGAAATCAGGTGAATGGAGAGGGCAGGGTGAACACAACCCACCGCATTCAACCTGACTTCAGTAGACAGAGGAGTCTTACCCGTGACCAGAAGATGGTGATGACAATAACAAGGTGTGCGGTCAGCGTGAGGAACCGAGCAGGCACAAGGCTGTTTATTGCCGACATCTCCAATCTAATAAAACGGGCAAAATTCAGGAGACAGGACAAGGGCAACTGCACTGCCTGATATAATCTTAAAACGGCTTAACAGCATCTGTATCTACATAAATATCAGAATGTGCTTCACTAAAGGGCCATAAACTTCTAGCTTTGCATTCCTAGAAGTAAAGTATATACCAGCTAAACCTTCTGGATCACAGGTATTGACTAGTAAGATGTAGAACAAAAGTGCACATCACTTAAGCCCACAAGATCACACGTATGCTTTAGTCAGAGCTCTAGAACATGAATGTGCAAAGGCTAATCCTTCTGGATTTTAAGTATGCACTAGCTATGACTTCTATAACAAAGTTGTATGTCAGCCAAGTCTTGCAGAACAACGACCTACGAGTCCTTGAACGAAAATGCATACCAGCCAAGTGACAAGTGTGCACTGCTTACAGATTCCAGACAAAAGTCGACACCAGATCATCCGTAGACACTAGCTCCGAGTTCAAGAGTGCATACTAGCCAAGCCTTCCAAATGCGCTTTTTACAAGTTATAGAAATAAAAGTACACACCGCTTAAGTCCACTAGATCATAGTAGCCTCTACAAGTGTGCACTAGGTAAGCCTTCAAGACCTCAAGTAACCAGGCAGTGCTCTAGTTACAACACAACTTGTCTCCAGCAAAAAGAAAAAGGTTTCTAGAATCCCAGATGGTCCTCAAGTAAATCCTGTTGATAGAAACACACGGGAGTGATGTTTTCTAGGGGTCCAGGTTGTCGACTGGAGTCACCCCCCTCTCAGCTTTAACGTTAGTTAGTAAACAAGACCATCTCAGACTTTATTCATGAAGCCCCCGTGTGTTTTTCAGGGTATCAGGGCGGGGAGTCGTTACCACAGCAACCCACTCTTCACCGCAAACGCCGCAGCTGCTCCCCCTGCTGGACTGGAGGACGCTGACGAACTTTTTGTTTTGTTTATAAAACTAGATGTATACATTTATATACTCCCCGATTTCATTTTCTTAAGTGATATGAAGTATTGTTAATAAAGCATGTAAAAGACAGTTTGCTGTTTGCTACAGTGTATATGGTATTTACCTAAGAGAATGTCAATTATATCAGAAACAGATGGAAGTTGTTTGTGTAGAAAATAATATGAAATTTGTCAAACTGAGGGAGGTCAGTTGCTATAATGTTTCACAAGTTGAATCACAAAACGAACACAGATCCACATGAAATTTAAATATTTTTTTTAGAAAGTCTGCGAACGGATATATATTTTTAATTTCTTTTATTTTGGGGAAAACAAGCCTCTTAACCAATTTAGAAAAGACCCTTTCCATAATCAACTGAACCCCAATACTTGCAAATGTTTTCCTGAGTTATACTCAGGAGTTATGTAAAATAATACATTTAAAAATATTATTACATTTACTATCATTTAGATGACTATCATTTAAATTGGAAAAATGTCTAGTTTTTAAGTTTGGCAACACTGATTTAACTTCTGAATATAACATGATGTTGTAGATGAACTGTCCAATGGGATTGCATGACAAACCTGCCCGTATTCTTTTAGTGCACAACCTGATTTATATTTCTTCAATAAAAGACATATAATCTAACAGATTACCTTCTGAGTCCAACAAATCTATTACAAATGCGATATCAGTTTAGCACTGACTATGATGAGAAATAGGCAAATGATATGCATAATCCGAGAAAAATATATTTTATTTAATTGAGAAGAACCTAGATAGATGGGTAGATCTTTGTAGGTGCATAAAGTCAGTTTATACAGTCAGGATCTAACACTGAGAAATGCTACACTGAAGCAGGGTGTTCTGATGCTGCCTTGTCGAAAAATGCTACTGTAAAGCAAATCAACAGCAGAGTTCGATTCATGCTACTCTGTGGAAAATGCTCCCTTGAAGTTTATACAGTTGCCAGTGTCCCAAGTTAGCACAGATTAATGGGCATGGCACTGCAACCCAAGACTGTGGCAAAGGAAAGAAACAGGTTGACCTCATTCTGTATAACTGCTGGAGGAGGGTGAATGTTGTCTCATGACTAGTGACACGACATCTGGCAGTTCCCTGGACATCATCCTCACTGAGCAGTTCAGCTGGCATGACTGGCTACAGTGAAAGGCCATGAGCTCTCCACATCAGTTGTATGTTGCTGCCTGTGTCCACTGCCTCAAATGGGCTGGACTGCGCCACTTCAGCTCAGACAGGGTCTCATCCTATTATTGGGATTTTTTCCCCACACAGATGGTTAAAAGCTCTACTAAACATGTACATTTATCACAGAGATCTCTGCTACTATAATTCTTCAGCTAATGGAGAGCATGCTTTGAGTCTGAGTAGAGAAATTTGATCTTGACAAGAATCTTTATTTATTTATTGGGTTTGTATTTTTTTATGATCACTTATTCGTATTTTTTAGTTTATTTCTTTATTTTCTGTTGTGTTTTCCGCATAGACATATATGTTTCCCATGTGATCTACCTACGGCAAGCCTAGAGTTAAGGGTTTGACATGAAAGCATGCTACTGGCTCATCCTAATGATCAAAAACAGTTCATAACATTACTGGGAATTGTACTGGTATTTAGTATTTGTTGGTTCAGTCTGTGGAGTGACAAAAGTGCACTCCAGACCTTCAAAGAAATCTTAGTCACTTTAGTTGGACCCTGTTCACACTTGCTCACTTCAAGTGTCTTGAGTATCTATATTGGGCTGATTAAACATGCAGATGTTAATGCACCTGGGACGCATTTAAACCAGATCTAAATCAGATCGCTTCAGAAGGAGGTCAGAGACATCTGACACATTGAATACCCAAAACCCCTCTCAGTGCTGTCACTGCTGTTCTGCTTATGGAAGAGACCACACTTTGGACGTGTTGGGGATGATTTGCATATATCTCCTTTATTTGCAATCATTTTGTTTGATTTACATTTATTCACAATGTAATCATTTATTTCTCTCATTGATTTAATGTAATCCTGTA
>JBBPDB010057523.1:0-10675 GCA_037974465.1 Brachypetersius altus | reverse complement strand
ACACAGTGTGAACAGCACGAAATTCTTCCTCTGCATTTAACCCATTCACCAAGTGAAGCAGGGGACAGCCAGGAACACAGCGCCCGGGGAGCAGTGTGTGGGGATGGTACCTTGCTCAGGGTACCTCAGAGGTGCCTAGCGGTCTTGGAAATCGAAATCATGAAGACTTTCTGATCGCAACACCTAACCACTGCCCTCCAAATTAAATGTGCCCCCCCCCCCCCCACAAAAAACAATTAACAATACTACCAGCGCCCCTGGGCACGATATATCACCTGTTAATTATAATCGTAATAGTGGTCTCTGCAATATTTGTATCACAAAATATCGCAATATGTCATGATTTGAAGATGGGTTGTTTGAAATAATATTTACTTTAGGGCTTCTTAATTCTAGAAAAGTGATTATATGGGCACTTTAGTATCAGAATCACAATATGTAGCAGTAAAACCGCAATACTGATATTCTGTTCGCATCGTGCAGCTCAAATTGATAAACAATAAAAGAAGTATTCAAGAAGTGTCTAGGCTGCAGTTATCCCTGTTCTCCACCAGGGGGCCGCTCCTCCGGCTGCTCCACGACGCGTTCACGATAAGAAACGACGAGCCGGTGCTGCTGCGCTGCTGCGCTGCTGCTTTATGTAAAGGTAAAAAACAAACTTTTTCTGTCTTTTCACGATAAAACAAGAAATCCGAGCCACCACTCGCGCCGCTTTACATCTTAAACCCTTTATTCAGTTTAAGATTCGCTGGGAAAACGTGTAACGACACCTCTAGCATGCAGTCTGGACTACAACGCTAATCCTCATTCGGATCTTTGTATCCATCTCAAACAACACCTAAACCCCAACACGGTACACTAAGACGCCGAAGTAGGTTTTAAAAAAACTCCGAACTTTCCCAAAAGTATCTTATGGTGAAATGTTAGCTTCGTTTTTGGCTGGGGAGAGAATTTTCTTTTTTGCGGTGCATCATGGGAATTGTAGTTCTGTAGGATCTTCGATTTCAACGTCCAATAAACGAGCATTGATTTCGTGCAGCTCATACACTGCAATAAGCCCTGCAGAAAAAATCATTTTATATGAAATAAGGTGTTTTTGAAGGTATTGTGTGCATCAGGTCAGTGATCTGTAGTCCCTGTTGCACTGCAGTGTTTACATGACCTGCCAGGCACAGGTGGGCTGTTATTACTATTATTATGATTAATGTGGTTGTAGTATTCTTTATTATAAGTGCGTGGAAGTGGTGTTTGTCTTTGTTCGCTGTGGAGAACGATTGGTGAGGTTCTCTGCCCAGGAGGCGCTGTCATAATGGACGACGAAGGAAAGAGAGAAAGGGGGAACGATGGAGAGAAAGAGTGATTCAGAGAGGGAGAGGAGGAAAAGAGAGCGAGTGTAATGGGGAGAGAGAAATAGAGGAGAGAGTGAGAGACAAATAGAGAGAGGGAGGAAGTGATTGAGATAGCGAGAGAGGGAGATAAAGAGAAAGACAGAGAGAGAGATGAAAAGGGAGGGAGACAGAGTGATGGAGAGAGGTGTAAAGTATGGAGGAGAAAGAGACGAGTGAGTGGAGGAGGATGGGGACGTGTGGAGGGGGATGCGGACGTGTGAAGGATGACGAGGCTGAAGTTTGGCTCCTTATTGGAACCCAATTCACCATTCTACCTTAAATGCTGCACCATTTAAGGTGGAATGGGGAATTGGATGGAGACGCTGAGAGAAAGCAGGGAGGGAGGGAGGGAGAGATATTTGTGAAGGATGGTAGGGGGGAGAGAGTGATCCTGAGAAAGAGAGAGGGAGAGAGAGAGACGTGCTGTTGTAGCTCGGACCTCCACACGGACTCGGGGTGAGATTTGCATACATTTGCAATAACGGCGTCTGATTGGCTGAACGTAATGTATGCAGCGTATTTCTGCTGTTTACGCCTGTTGTTGTTGTTATTTTGCTGTGCGTTTTTTCAATCAATCTCTGCTGACAGCAAGCTGATCATTATGGTCTGTTTTTTCAGTTTGGACTGTGTGTGTGTGTGTGTGTGTGTGTGTCTGTCTGGGGAAGGTCTGGTGGTCAGCAGTGTGTAGGATGGATGCAAGGTGTGTGTGTCCCTGCAGTTTTTAAATTTGACACAGTATGGGGAGGAGGTCTGTTCACATTATGTGTGTGTGTGTGTGTGCTTTTCTGGCTGAATTGCTGCACTTCTCTCATGAGTCATGTCAGTGCAGTACGGAGGTGTGTACAAAAACTGAATTTTAAATGCTTTGCCTGTGTGTGTGTGAGTGCTGCGGTCCCTGCCAGAGAGGGAGAGCGAGCGAGAGACATAGAAAGGGAGCGGGAGAGAGAGAGGGTGGTTAGAATTAGCCTGAGTGTGTGTGTGTGTGGGTGGCATATAGAAATGATCACGCAGGACGAACCGAGCCGTTAGAGGGAGGCAGGTGTGTGTGTGTGTGGGTGTCTGTGTTTGTTTTCATACATTTTCAGTACATATTTCACATTTTATATATTTTATATTACATGAGGGACATGTTATTCATTACATACACATACTTCCATAGATATTGTGCTTTTTGGATATATTCTTATTACTTTTTGATACATATATATAATATATAATACATTTATTATACAATTATTACAGATACCTACTATAACTAATACTTATGGGGCATACAATTATTACATGTATATTTGTATATAATAAAATAATTATTATATATCTATCATATGGAGCATATTGTTATTGTTACATATAGATACATACACACATACTACATATGTACCTATGTCAGTACATTTATGTTTCATGCTTTTATGTTGTATAAAAACAAGCCTGTATGTGTGTGTGTGTGTGTGTGTGTGTATATGTGTGTGCATGCAGGCGGACTGTATTTGGCCTGTTTTGCTCTCTCTCTCTGCTGTCCGTCAGTCTCTGAAATGTCTGTTGTTTCTGCCCCAGGTGTCCTGTGGTGTTTTGTGTCTTTCTGCGTTCGTCTGGACAAAAAAGCGGGACAGAGGCTGAAATCCCCAACGGCTGGAGTCTGCCACACACACACAGTTCCAGCCAGGCCTGAGTGTATGGCTGGAGGGGGACGCTCCTGAGATCATGGACAGGAGGAGGAGGAAGGACAGTGCAGACAGACATGAGCCCCCCTGCACGCTGCCCACCCCCCGCTCCCTGGGCACAGGGACGCTGTGTGTGTGTGTGTTCGGCCTGTTTTGATGATTAATGACATTATTGTGTCATGTTTACAGTTTAACCTCTTATTATATTACATATTAAGGGGAAGTTTTAATGAATCACAGTAATATTCTACGTTTGCAGTCTCTTCACAGTAATTCGAGGGACGTCTGATGTTTTGGCACCCAGACTGTTTCAGAGGCTGATCACGTTTGCCTGTTTATATTTAATTAGTGCGCGAGAGTTTACATAGTTGTAGTCATTTAAATAGTCAGATATCATTTAAAAATCATTTGCCAGTCAAACCAAACTTTGCTTGTAAATGGAATTATCTGCATAATAATCAACACCTGAGATTTCTTAGCCAAGCTCAATAATTACATATTATTAAAACTTGACCTGCATAGCCTGGCATTACTGGTCAAAACTGGACACTTTTTGCTTTCATGCTTCGAAGGAAGTTCAGTTTTTCTCTGTCGTCTGTGTATTGGGTTTAACTTACTTCAAATTTACAACAAAATATATTTATCTCAGTTCATATCTGATTGGTTTTGAAATGATCTCTTTAAGTCTTTGTGAGCCCACAGTTTAATGTCTTGCTCTCAAAGCTATAGAAATTATATGTTATCATATTGAACACAAAGCATTCGTAGTAGATACTGAATAATTCATAGTGGAGACATAGTGGACACTGAATATCAAAAATAAGTTAATGAATGGATTTGTTTTTATTTGATCGAGTGTAGTGGTGTTGGGTGCGTGTGTGATGGAGTGGTCCCTGGAGCGGATGCGTGAATGGGTAGCGGGGGGGATGCAGTCTGTGCGTGAGTGTGAGGGGGGAGCCCTGGGCACTGCCCTCTGCCTGGCACTCCTGTTTGTCTGGTACTGTTACCGTGTGGGCTGTGAGCACAGCGTTCCCTCCCTCCGGGGTGGATACGCATCTGAGTCCCGGGGGGGCAGCGCCCTGCCCGCCGGAGTCCTGACGTCTGACCTCTCCAACAGACTGGCATCGTCCAAACTCCGACAGGTGCGTTCCTCACATTCCTCGCGTTCATCATGAGAACACACTAATCTGCTGACCTTACATGAGAACCTTCGCACAGCTCACTTAATTCACAACCTCCAGAGTTCCAGCCCAGGTTCATCAAACAACCAATCAGAATACAGATAATGCATCATATGATCACATGTAAGTTTAACCTAATAACTGAATAATATTTCACACCTGTGAATAAGGTGATTCAAAGTGAAACAAATGGGGGTACCAATACTTTTGCACTGATGTATGATAGCTGAGAAAAAACAACTAAACTGTTGAACAAAATCTCCTCCAGGTGGGCGGAGTCAGTGGGGGCGGGGCCGGTGAGGAGGAGCTGAATGGGTTTGCGTACTGTCAGTCTCCGGAGTGCTTCCGCTGCTCGCGGCCCGGCGAAGGTCTGAACCAGCGACTCTACCACAGCCTGCAGGACTACGCCAAGCGCTATACCTGGGCCGGCATGGGCCGCGTGCACAAGGGTGTGCGGGACCAGGGCCGCTACCTGCTCTGCAACCGCCCCTCCATCCAGAAGCCTGAGGTTTTCTTCCTGCCCGACCTGCCCTCAGCACCCTTCTTCTCACGAGAGGCACAGAAGCACGACGTAGAGCTTCTAGAGCGCAGCTTCCCTGCCCTGTTGGCCGAGTTCGAGAGTGTCTACCGCCTGCCACCGTCCCGGACCGGATCCTCCCTCCCTCCTGGCTGGAAGGCCAACAGTACGCCCCGGGGCCAGTGGTGGACCTTCTACCTGGTGAATCAGGGCACCCCCATGGCCCTGAACGCCCGCCGCTGCCCACGGGCATGGAGGGTCCTGGGACAGCTCCGCACTTTCATCGCTAATAACGTTTTCGGGAACGCCTGCTTCTCCGTCCTGAGCCCTGGAGCCACCATCTCCGAACACTACGGCCCAACCAACGTCCGCCTGCGCTGCCACCTGGGTGAGGAACGGCCCCTCCCTGTTATTTATCAAATAGTGTGTTTTTGTATGCGTGTTAGTCTGAGCTTCCTCTCAAAGGCAGCATTTATGTAAAATAATCTCCTTAACCCCTTTAACTCTGCACAGTATTTTCAGGAGCTGGATAATGCGCCTTAAGGTTCATAACTGAATAATAAGCCGACAGTCTGAGGGATTAACGTGGGTTTCAGTCCTATTGCGTGTCAGTCAGTGTGCATTTAAAGTGGTGTAATAACGCTTAAGAGTGTGTGTACATGTTCGTTTGGCCTACAGCTGGATGATATGGAAAAATATATCAGTATTATGATTTATTGCTGCTTTTCAAGATGTTCAAGGACAAATATAATCACTTTTCTGGAATTACAAAGGGCTTAAAATTTCGTTTCAAAAAGTATGTTTATTCCCACCATCCATGCAGTTCATATGTGGCAAATAAGCGGCAAAAACAGTATATATCTTACTGCAGTTTAACCCCGCCCATTCATGACAACACCTTTAATGGTTATAAAATTAGACTTTTGTTGAATTGCATGAAAACCTCAATTCTTCAGAACACCCAGTAACTCACCTGGAGCTGTGATTGGTCACCCTGTCAGAAACACTGTGATTGGTTAGAGGCTTGTTAGCATATTGCAGCCTTTTTGCGGTGTCAGTATTGCAGAGACTGATGTGTATGTGTGTGGTTTTTGCACTCAAGGCTGAATTGTAAAGGACCAGTGGCTATCCTGGTGCTCTAGTTTTTATAAGGTTGGGGTGGCATGGGGAGGATCTGGGTGAGTGATAATAAAGTCAAACAAGGGGGAGGGGGTGCCCAGACTGCCCAGGATGCTCATGCCTAGGAACGCCCTTGTGCGGGACTGTCAGTGAGTGTGTGAGCAACTATATAATGTAGTCTTGTATTTATCTTTTTTTGGGGACCAAATATCCTCATAATGATAGGATTAGGGGAAAACCTGAGGGCATTTTACTGAGGGTGCTCAGAAGGAAACATGCTGTTTGTCACCACAAATTCAACTCTTTTTGGAAAATGCAGAAGGATCAGTTTGATAACTGAGGTTAAACTTTGGCTGTATGTGTAGATACAGCATCACACCAGCCAGAGGAAGTACTCACTAATACAGTTATACTGAATCTGTGTGTGCCTGGGTGTGTTCGCTCAGTTTGGGAAGGTGAGAATGTGTGTGTGGAGTACTGAAAAGGATTGTGTGTGTAGAACTCTGAATAATGTGTGTGTGTGTGTGTAGGTCTGAAGGTGCCCTCGAACTGTGAGCTGGTTGTTGGTGGGGAGCCGCAGTGCTGGTCTGAGGGAAGCTGCCTGCTGTTCGACGACTCATTCCTGCACACGGCCTTTCATGATGGTGAGAGAGAAAGAGAGAGAGAGGGCTGCGTCCTAAACTATGCATTATTCTGAAAAGAGCACATCATTTAAGGCTGCGTCCCAAACTTTGCCCCTGTTCACACTGTTTACACTGTGACATGAATTGATGCCCTAATAACACACATTATTAGGGAAGTATTGAATATATCACAGCCTGTTTTAGGGCCTCGTCCCAAACTGTGTGTTTATAGTACACTATTCTGGGTGTCAGGTGGTAGTAATCTAAAAACACAGTGGAGAAGATCTAGTGCTTACAATTCCGCACAGCACCGCAACATGTAGTGTTCAAACAACGTTCGCTAATGGTGATTCTGTTTAGTGAGAATAGTGGTGTTCTGCATAGTGATCTGTTGTTGTGAATAGTTATTAGGGAACTCTGTTCACTATAATAGAGTGCTGTATAGTGCTCCACTTTATGTAGTCTTCTATAGAGTGCTGTATAGTGCTTCACCATATCTGTGCTATGTACAGTGCTCCAACGTAGGGAATAGTGATTAGGAGTCATGTTCACTGTAATAGTGTTTCAGATAGAGCTCCAATGTAGGGAATAGTGATTAGGAGTCCTGTTCACTATAATAGTGTTTCAGATAGAGCTCCAATGTAGGGAATAGTGATTAGGGAACCCTGTTCGCCATAATAGTGCTGTGTATAGTATTCCAATGTAGACATAGTGATTAGGGACGCTGTTCACTTTAGTAGTGTTCAGTATAGTGTTTCGGTGTAGTAATAGTGATTAGGGGCTCTGTTCACTCTAATAGTGTTCTATTTAGTGCTCAACTATATGAGTGTTCTACAGATTTCTATATATTGCTCCACCATATCTGTTACTTTAATGGTGTTCTATGTTGCACTTAAATGTAGGAAATAGGGATTAGGGGACCCTGTTCACTATAATAGTGTTCTAGTATTATTAATGTAGAATTTGGAAACAGTTGTGGTTGCATGTTTTACAGCAAAAAATCCTCTGTATTTAAAACGGCCCACCAAAACCTTTCCATGCATGTGTGTGTATGTTTGTGTCCTCAGGCTCTTCTGAAGATGGTCCTAGAGTGGTCTTCATGGTGGATCTTTGGCATCCAAACGTAGCGGCAGCTGAGCGGCAGGCGCTGGATTACATCTTCACTCCAGGACGCTGAGAGCGAGTGTGAAAAAGAGAGAGAGAGAGAGAAAAGAGAGGGGGAGAAGAGATCATTAGAGAGAATGAAAAGAGAGAAAGAGAAAATAGTGAGTGAGAGAGATAGAGAGGGACAACAAAGAGAGATTGAGAGAGGGAGAAGAGTGAAAGTAAAAAAGAGTGTGTGTGAGAGGATGGGAGGGATGGGTACCAGTGTATACTGCTCATGATGAGGACTGAGGCTGTGAAAGGGCGTATCATAAAAGTTGCACCTTTTTTTTCTGTACATAAATGGACGGACCATGCCAGGTTCGTCTTCTCCTCAGAGACGCTTCTCAAAACGATGTACATTATGGATGTTTACAAACTTGATCCAGTCTAAAAACAGTTGGTGTGAACACAATTACACTTACTCTGTTTTTTTCTTCTTCCTCCTGCAGTCTAGCTGTACTGTTTTCAGGGTAGAAGCATCATGCGTTCCAGTCACCATGACGATGCACTTTTTGGCCTCTGGTGGGAAAGCCAGGCGCAACTGTATGGAAAGCACATGAGTATCTTTTTTGCTTCAGGCTGGGAGGAGTAAACGGTCGTAACCTGGGGCGACTGTGTTTCTGACGTGTTTACAGGACGTACAAGATAATGGCGAGTGAAGACATGCACTACCAGCGATCGTGTAAAAGCGAACTTCCGCACTACAGGCAGACTGTTTTTTTGTCGTTGCAGAGCCTGCTCCTCTTTACTGTTCGACTCGTTCCACCAGAACGGGACTAACCCACTGCTTTGTGTTCCTGTACAGCATAAAAGCACTGCAGAACCACAACCAGGGCAGCAAACCAGATCCAGATCTTTTTATCCCAGTTTGTCAAAGAATACATACAGAATATTTGCTTAAATTGTCATGTTTTGGTTTACAATTAAAATGTGATGATTCATAAGTGCATTTCATTTATTGGCACAATATTGGCACAATATATAGCATAAACCAAAGGACAACAGCATTTTAGTCCCTCCCATTCATTCTAAAGGAGCTTAGCCCAACCCATTCAGCCTTTAACAGTTTAGGCTCACCCATTCACCTGAAAGCAGTTTAGCCACGCCCATTCTTCCTACTGCAGTTTAGCCCTACCTACTCATCCTACTGCAGTTTAGCTCCACCCATTCATACTAAAGGAGCACAGCCACACCCAGTCATCCTAAAAAGCAGGTTAGCTATGCCCATATGTTCTAAAGAAATACAGCCCCGCCCATTCTCTAAAACTATATTTAAGCCCTGCCCATTCTGTCTCCACCAGGTTAGCTCCACCCATTAATTCTAAACAACAATTGCCGTACCAATTCATCCTAAAGCAGTTTAGCGCCGCCTATTAACCCTTCACATTCATTCTGAAAGCACAGCCCCGCCCTTGCACCTTCCATCTCTAATTTAGTCCCACCAAGTAATTCTAAAGCAGTTTAGCCCCACCCAGTCATTCTAAAAGAGCACAGCCACATGTTGACTTAAGTGTATAGAAATATTCTGTGTGAATTCTCTGAATGTTGTGAGATGAGATGATGCTCTGCGTCTGGTGGGATGTCTGATCTGAAGTTTACAGCCGATGTTGATGTGAGCTTTAACCTCATCTTGTTTCTCACGGGGCTTCAGTGATGCTTCACATTCTGTGCTGTTGGTACATTCCTTTTGTAAAGATGAAAAAAAAAACGTGAAGCGTTCGGGCACACAGTGTTGTGATCAGTGGCGTTTTCTAGCGTTGTGTGATATTTTGCAGCAGCGTTTGGGTTTTATGACGATATTCCTACTCCCATGTTTTCAGACGTGTTGCCACGGGCGTGTTTTCCTACAGCTGAGCGATGAAGTGTGTTTAATAAACAGCCCATTATAAAACGTCCCGCGTGTGAAGCTTCTCTCTGCTGCCACACTTCGTTATTGGTCCATCTGGTCAGACACTTTTGGTGTCTGAAAGAAAAACAAGGAGTGACAGCCTGGTGCATGTGTATAGAGTCTACAGGGTTCGAAACTACAAAAGTGAGACACTGAACACCTTATTCAAATATTATTCATATACCAGGTTCTTATTCAAGCACGCCTGTCCATCTTAAATGTTACAGCAGTTACATCCTGATATCCGAGGAGTTCCACATGAAATGATTACATTCCGGCTCCTGAGGGCTTCCAGCTTAAGTGATACAGAAGTTTTGCACCTTTTGTTGCATTTGATGCACCATTGAAGGCGGAACCCCTTAGGCACTGGAATTTAAGCGCTGCACAAGTTCCACCTTAAATGATTAAACTATTCACCCTAAATGGGGAAGCGAATGTGACGAAGTCAAAATTATTGGTGGGTTATGATGCTAATTGGGGGACTTTAATGTTGATTGGTGGGTGTAATGCTAAAAGGTGGGGCATATGCTCAAATGACCTGAATTAACTTAAGAAACTAAACACTGAGCTCATCTTGACTGACCAACCACATCTGGAGCAGACCTTTATAAACGGGTTTTTCTAAGGTTCTGCAGTAAATGGTTCTTCTGAAATGATCCTCTATGGATGTAAATGGTTCTTTATTTAGCTCCCAAAAGGGTTCTGCCTCTACCATGAGTCGGAGAACCTTACTGTGCAGAGGGTAAGAAGGTGAAAAGTGACTGAAGTGTCACTTCAATGTGCTCTGAAGTCCTCAGTGATGCGGCGAGAGGTTTTGGGTCCTTCACACAGCTGATGATGAAAAACAGCCCCCTGCGCTCTTTTCAGCCTGTTTGTGTGTTTAACCTTCCTGAGGTTTGTGTTTGAGCCAGGAATTCAAGGGCAGTTTTACTGAATGTTCCTGTAATTGAGTGTAATGTGTTTTTGACTCTGAAACAGATGAATCTGTAGTGCCTTCAGAGCGACGCCCTCCTGCAGTCAGAGTGTGGTTTATATAACCACCCAATATTTCCTCTGCACCAAGGAGAAGGTGAGGAGGAGTACACACTCCAGCCTGAGTGAGTGTGTATGTGTGTGTGTGTGTGTGTGTGTGTGTGTGCGCGCGCG
>JBBPDB010057486.1:0-10675 GCA_037974465.1 Brachypetersius altus | reverse complement strand
GAGAGAGAGAGAGAGAGGGAGAGAGAGAGAGAGAGAGAGAGAGAGAGAGAGAGAGAGAGAGAGAGAGAGAGAGAGACAGTGAAAGTAGGGGAGAGAGAGAAGAAGGAGAAAAAGAGAGAGAGTAAGGGAGACAAAGGAGAGAGAAATAGAGAGGGGGAGGGAGAGAGAGATGTTGACACTGTAAGATAAGGCTGTGGACGAGGGGTCAGAGTCCAGCAACTCAGACTGTCAATAAAAGCGACTGTGCAAATGTACACACACACACACACACACACACACACACACACAAACTCACAAGTCCAAAATCCCTTTAAAAGAATTAGCACTTTGCTGTATTTTAATCTTTCAAGTGTGTTTGTGTGAATCGGCTGGTCCTAACGTGTCCCCTCCAGACCCCCTGTCCCTTTGCGGCACCGTTGTCATTACGCCGCATATAGGGAAACGTAAACACAGCGCTCGGCCCCTCTGTATCACTCTGTTAATTTTAACCCGTCCATGTAGCTCATTTATTAAAGAGGCAGAAATGGAGGCAGAATAATGAACAGGCTGGTAATTAGTAACCAGAAAAGGTGGAACCTCTCTCCTTTATATTCTTCCTTTCCAGTGGAGAAACAGCAGAAACAGAGAGCTGGGATGAAGGGATGGAGAGAGAGAGGGTGAAGAGGAAGAGCAGAGGGACTTTAACCAGAAAGCGGCCCGGTAAGTACAAAACAACAATAAGACATTTTTAACCCTTTAGACTACAAGAACCTGTACGTCACTCACACACTGAATAATTCATAGTAGAAACTGAATATTTCACAGCAGACACTAAATACTGTTTGAAGTGAATGGGGCGTATATGTATGTATATGCTTTTGACATATATATATAGGATGTATATGGAGAATATTTGGAGG
The DNA here is from genome assembly GCA_037974465.1 of Brachypetersius altus. NCBI lineage: Eukaryota > Metazoa > Chordata > Actinopteri > Characiformes > Alestidae > Brachypetersius > Brachypetersius altus. The sequence continues at coordinate 9,776 of JBBPDB010057486.1, read as the reverse complement.
GTATATATAGACAGCATATGCTGAATGTATATAGAGAGTAAAGATTATATGTGGAGAGTGCTTATATATGGAGAGTATATATGGTGACTCTGTATGGATTTATACATAGAAAGTGAATATAAAGTGTGTATATGAAGAGAAAATGGAGAATATACGTGATAATTATATATAGAAAGTATATATGGAAAGTATGTGAAGAGTTTATGTGATGATTATATATAGAGGTTATCTATGGAGAGTATATGGGATGATTATATATAGAGGTTATATATGGAGAGTATATGTGATGAATATATATAGAGGGATGTGTGGAGAGTATCTGTGAAAAGTACATATAGAGAGAATATAAACTGCATATATGTAGACTACATGTATAGAGTAAATGAAGTATATATGTTCAGGGTATATATGTAGAGTATCTGGGTTGTATATTAACTGTTTTAATCTGGTAAAGACTCACTGCAGCAGCTGGTCCACCTCTGCTCTCTGTCTGGCCGCCTCCTGCGGCGGCAGTTTCTCGAGCTCTCTGTAGATGGGTGGAGGGAAGTCCATCTCTCCCTCCTCTGAGCTCTCTCCGTCCGCACGGTCCTGCCGCTCTGCCCGCTCGGCCCCGGCTCTCTCTCTCTCTTTCTCCAGCTCGCCCATGGCCTGAACCAGCACTTCCCTGGTGAGTCCGGAGCCCAGGAGAGACCAGAGCAACTGCTCCTGCAGGGCCGAAAGCCTCCGCACGCCTCCTTTCCGCTCCTCTCCTCCGTCCACCGCTCTCCCGCCGGACTCCATCTCCCTGGAGCTGACCACACACACACACACACACACACACACATTCTGTTCAGTAGTGTCTATGAGCTAAGTGAAGTCTTGAGGGCTCTTCGGTTGACAAACAGTAATAACCATTACAACACATTAACACACACACACACACACACACACCTGTGTGGCTCCACAGGTCAGCTTCCGTCCCTCAGCTCCGACAGTATGTCCATATAAAGTTGTCCAAACGTGTTTGTGTCCACTTCCTCCGGGCCTTCGCCGTTTCTGCCCGCAAACCTGCTGCTGTTTTTGCTTTCAAAGGTGATTTTTTTTCTCTTCGCTTCTCACTTCACCCCCTCCTCCCTCGCCCTCTCTCTCTCTCTCTCTCTCTCTCTCAGACTGAACTTTGGCCTCATCTCCCTCCATTCGGTTCAGTTCAGAGTGCAGAGTCTAACCATGACCCTTCATTGCAGGGAAATATTTAAAACACAAACACACTCACACACGTCTACATCCATGTGTCCATCCTGCCAGTTTAAAAATGCTGTGTTTCTTCATGCTGGCTCTAATGTTCTGGGTGTATGGTAAACATGGACCCAATACAAACAGTGCTTGCGGAGATAAGAAAGCTTGGTTTCAGGGAAATGACAATTCATGACAAAATGCACTACTGTGCAAAAGTCATTTCTTCAAATTTCGCTTTAAATCACATTGTTGGTGCGAAAATCTTTGGCATATTGAGTAGATTACATGAAAGAAATTGGATCAAATGTTTTACTGTGACAGGTTGCAAAGTGCCTAAAGATACAAGAAGCCTAGACAAAGGAGTTCCAACCACTCAGCATTCAGCACCACCAATATACTGATCACCGCCTGATCATCTGGAATCATCTGCACCTGTTTCTTCACTGGTTCAGGCTATGTGCTTTGTTCTGCTTGAATGATTCACTGATAGGTCACTGTGTGGTTTAACAAACAAAAACATTAATCTGAAACTGGTCAGGTTCAGGGACTGAATTGAAAATGAGAATCCATGAATATATGAAGAAATTAGGGGGTCTCATAACTTTTGCACAGTGCTGTATGCGGAGTAATTTTTGTTAGTAATGTGTCTGTATTTTGTTACTGTATGTTTGTATTTTTAAATTCTCTGTTTTAATTTTAAGTATGTAATAGGACTTTAGGTATGAGAAAGTCCAGTTTAGTGGTTTAACTAAACCATCAACACTGGGAAAGGGAGGACCACCCTACTACTATTACAAGTACCACTACTACACCTACTACTACAACTACTAATAATAATAATACCACCATTGGAGACAGTGGCACTGAAGAAAAGACAGGAAGCCGAGCTAAAGGTGGTAGAGTTTAACATTTTCAGATTTGCACTGGGAGTGACAAGGACGGACAGGATCATGAATGAGTTCATCAGAGGGACAGTTGGACTGTTTGGAGGAAATATCAGAGAGATGAGACTGCGTTGGTTTGGATATGTGCTGAGGAGAGACTCTGAGTGTGTTGGGAGAAGGATCCTGAGGAGAGACTGTGTTAGGAGAAGGATGCTGAGGAGAGATTCTGGGTGCGTTGGCAGCCTGTTATTATCAGTTATTAGCAGTAATAGTATTGGTAGTGTTGTTACTGTCAGTAATGATTGGAACAGTCTGGAATTTCGTCACCGAAAAGTGCCTAATTGGCTAATTAGCTGTTTAGCTAGTTAGCATATTGTAGTGGCTGATATGAAATGAATACACACACACACACACACACACACACACGGCTACATCTACACACCCTTACGAAAATTCACTATGGTTTCCTATGGTTTTTATGCAGTAACCATAGTTTTACTATGGTACCCCATGGTACTTTGGTACTACCCATAGTTTTACTATGGTTTATCCATAGCACTTCATGGTAGCTGTGGTTCTAACATAGTTTTCATATACATATACCACTTCATATTTACCCAAAAAACCATGGTTATTTAATCATAGTAAACCATGGTTAATTTTCGTAATGATGTGTATAGAAGCTAGATGCTTGTTGTAGCTTAACGCTAGCTGTGCTTACTGGAATGAATATAAGTGGCCCCTTATAGACAGACGTGAACACACCACAGCACACACAGTAAACAGTGTGAAATTCTCTCTGTATTTAACCCATTCACCAAGTAAAGCAGTGGGCAGCCAGGAACACAGCGCACAGGAGCAGTGTGTAGGGATGGTACCTTGCTCAAGAGTACATCAATGGTGCCACTAACAGTTCTGGGATTCAGACCCACAACTTTCTGATTACAGGGGCAACTCCCTAACCACTAGGCCACAAGCTATCCCATAATGTTGTTTTTCTTCACACTGCAAAAGAGTGTGAAAATATGAGCAAAATCATGTGTTCTAGCGTTAGCTTCCTAGCCAGTTTAGCAGTGAACTTTTACAAAATAATCATTCTAAAAATAACAATGTGCACATTGACACGCCACTCTAGTTCTCTCTGCTGCTCTTATTGATGATATTGTGCTTTGTGACTTGATGTTCAACTCCACTGTAAAGCTGGGAAGTTCAAACTTCATACAGTAACTTCTATAAACCTTTTGGGCTGAAAAGCTCGCTTTTGTGCTCTTTTGTACTGTGAAACTAAATTCTGGACACCTTTGTCCTGAAAAGCTTTTTTTAATTCTCTAATGGTAACATTTGCACACTTTCTGTTCTGAGACTGACATTTGCATACTTTTATGGACATTGTGTTGGATGGCTACTTTTTATTTTTTTTTACTACAATATTGCAAGTGAATTGCCAACTTTGTAAATATATAAATTCACTGTTATTCTGTACAGTTATTCCGAAGCAGGACGTGCATGACTCCTGTCAGTTGTGTGTGTGTGTGTGTGTGTGTGTGTGGTCTCAGACAGGTCAGTTTTCTGACTGGCCAGCAGGAGGTGCTGTGAGAAGCTAAACTATTACTCCAAATTCACTTTTGGCTTTTATGGCCAAAAATGTGCTTTTTGTTTATATAATGTTTTCATTTTAACTGTTTAAAATGTGCAGCTTTTGCAAACAAAGATGATTCTATTCTCTGAGACTAAAAGTATAAGCACAAAGAAGCTTTTTCTGGAGACTAGCTAAATGCTAACAGCATTAACAGCCTTACTAGTTTTTGTCACCACTGTAAACTTTTACAAACTAATCATTCTAAAAGTAGTAATGAACACTTTACTGCTGTACCTACTGCGTTCTGGAATTCTGTATAAAAGGTTTGTGACTTCATCTTTACTTCCATTGTACAATCTGTACCAGAGTAGCGTAAACTGTAATGCTAACCTTTGCACACTTTTTGTGCCTTAAAACTAACTTTTGGACACCTTTTGTGCTGCAGTGCAAATACATTTACACAGTGCCAACTTGTATACACTATTTGTTCTGTTGGGATAACGTGCACAATTTTTGTGCTGTACAGCTAATTCCTGCCCACACTAAGGTTTCACCTTCGGTTTCTTTACAGCTAAACATGTATTTTATATTTATATAAACTAGAAATGTCCATCTCTTAAGTATCTTTTTTTTTCTTCATTCAGTTAAAATCTTTTTGACGCTAACCCCCCCTAAAAAACAATCATTCAAACACCAGACAATATGAAAGAAAGGTTTATATATAACTATGTATTTACATACACTATTTACATTTTTTCCACAAAACAACACCCACATAAATTAAATAAATGACTTGCTGAAGTGCACAATCCTGTGAAGCTCGGAACGTTCACAGCACTAACGTTATGCGGCAGATCATCTATTGTTATTTAACAGCTGTATCCATTTGCATCTCCCCCTCTCTCCAACATGGTTGGGGGGGCTGGGGGGGCTATCTGTATGAGAGTGTGATGAAGGGTGTGTGTAACAGTCGGACCCCGTGTTTCTGACATGACTGAGCGTCCACGTCCGCTGTCATGCAGTGTAGGGCCAGTCCCAGCTCCACTGTGGCCTGCGGGGAGTGCTCGACCCACCCGTCTCCATGTCCCTCCCCCAGAACGGCCCACACGGGATCGAGCAGGGCTTTCTCTCGGGGGTCGAACACCCTGTGCCGGCCCAGTCCACCCACCCTTCGGATGTCCAGGAGGCTGGGGCCCCCACGGCCCCCTCCAAGGGCCTGCTGGAGAGCCTGGAACAGGAAGGTCAGATCCACCCTCAGGTCCAGAACACCGTCCTTAGACCAGGAGCTGAACCTGTAAAACACAGATAAAGAGGATTACTGGGGGGTTTAATACTTAAAACACAAGCAGAACGGAAGCGCAACAAATGATTAATTGACATCAGTTGACAAAACAACTCCTCATTTAAAAGTTCTCCCAGTTTGTGTTGATGCTCGAGTTGTCTGGTGTCAAGCTGAGCTTTGTTTGGTGTCCTTGTGTCACGTAGAAGTTATTGTCATTTAAAAACGTGTAATAATAATAACCGAGATTAATTGTGTCGCACGTAATTGAAAAAATAAAAGAAATTCCCAAATATTTACTCTTTTAGATCTTAGAAACAAATAAACACAAAAAACCCCACAAGATCTTTGAATCCTGGAGAACTTTAAGGATAGTTTCTGTCCAAAAGTGGGTGGGAAAACCTGCAGATGGAAGGGCTCCGGAGAGCAGCTGAGTGAAAGAGCAAAAAACAGCGAGCGGAGAGTTTTAAAACACTGTTTTAGACTAACTTGCACTGTTTATATTGCTTGAAATCAGATTTTACAAAGCGTGCTAAGGGTTAACACAAAACAACTGCCACTGTAAACACCTGTTATTTTATACTGCTCATTTTCTGTCTCGCTGCTGATATTATCTGCACAAATATTAATAGAACTTATTATTATTTAGACAGTTCCATGGGTTAAAGAGTTCTTTCAAGGTCCCATCTGACCTGTTGAAACCTCATATCTCCAAAGCAGGAACTTCACAGGAAAACCGTAAGAACGTTCTCTGCATTTTTAACGCAATGTTGTTTCCCCCCTCAAACAACTGCAATAAATAAAGAAACAACAGAAATGAAGAAGGAAGCTTTTGTTCTGTTATTTTGCTTGTGACCTGTGGCAAGTGGAAACAACACACTCTCCTTATTAATAACAACAAAAAAAAAAAATCTAAAGTATACAGATTCTACCTGAACAGAACAACCATTATGTTAACATCACAAATAGAAAGATAGATAGATAGATCGATAAATAGATAGATAGATAGATCGATAGATAGATCTTTGCTAGAATTTTTTTGCTTGAGAAAAGAGTTTGTGTGTGTGTGTTACCTGGTAGGGATGTGTCTTTTCTCTAGTGAGGGCAGCAGTGGCTGGACGTCCAGGTGCTGTGGGTTGGAGATCTGGAGGTGAATCTCGGCTCTCAGCACAGGGGAGGAGAGAACGTCCTCACTGAGGAGAAACTCGATACTGGAGCCTGTGGGAGAAGCAGCAGAGTCTCAGAAACAGAGAAACAAACACTTCTGTTCCATTAGGAACGAGCAACCGCCAGCAACCCATGCGAAGGAGCTTTCTAATATGCAGGATAGGGGTGGTCTCCCTTCTCCTCCAACACCCCCACTTTAACTTGGGAGGTGTTTCACAATGATCAGGTCCAAAGCTAAGGCCTGTCCGGTAAGACAGGAGCTTAAGGTCATTCCTGTTAGACCCTCCTCACTTCTGGCTCCTGCTTTATGACCCCCACCCCCACTACACCCCCCATTCAGCCTCCCAATCACCCCCACTTGGTATTTTTCAATCATGGACCTCCATGAACCACCAGCTGTGCTCAGTTTAGTGTTTTCCAGCTCTGACTTCACAAAGGGCTCAGAGCTCAAACAAACACATTTAAACAGATTTAACCCCGAATTAAACAGCCTTGAGATGAATAAACAAACAATAAGCCTCACAGCCTCACTGCCTATAAATAAAATCCATAGCAATACTACACTGCAGAATATGTAGTATTATTAGTAATTATTATTACCCACTACAGGATTGAGGTGATAGATTATTACATCATCATATCCTTAGAATGTTAATATACATTCAATAAAATAGTTTATTACACAGTACATGGCTGTTATTAGGAGGTTCTATGTCATTCATTAGTAAAGCATTATACAATCTATCCATCTAATATTACTAATACTTAATGCCTATTACACATTTATTACAGGATTATTATTAGCTCTTTTTCTAAGGTTTTGTTTTGGCCTATATTTAAGGTGGAACCTTACCTCCGGCCTCTCGGCCCTGGATTCCTTTAACTCCTCCGCACTGGAGGCCGGTCTGACAGCAGAGGTAAACCCGTCTGATGAAGCGGAAGAGTGGCTGTTCAGGGAAGACGGCTCTCTTGGGCCCATCTGGGCCCATGCTCAGCACCTTCAGCCTGTAGATGTGACCCCAGTGACCTCCCCGAGGCCTGGCCTCGGTCCATGCTACAGCCAGGCCGGTGCAGGTTTTCTCAGCTTCCTCTCTGGACGGGCTCTTGGCCTGAGTGAACAGGGGTCCACAGCGAACCCCTGACAGCAGAACCAGGGAGGTAAAGATGGGCAGCAGGCCGGAGGGCAGCATTTTGAGAGCAGATCTGGAGAGCTGTGAATGCAGCTGTGCTGCTGGAGCTTCTTCTCACAATGAGTTCCAGGAACATTTGAGCTGATCCCTGAGGCCCACCCCCTTCCCCCCTTCCTCAGGCCATTCACACCCCCATTGGCCTGTGCATAATGAGGCCTGTTCTTACCTGCAACCCCCTAATGACCCTCATTACTCTGCGAGAGGACCATCGCTGAGAAGGCACTCATTTGCAAAAGAAACGCCACCAGCCGAGAGCGTTAAATTTCAGTTTTCTTCTCCCTTTTTCACGAGAGCACAAAAGCACGGAGGAGACGAGGCCCCCGGAGCTGCGCAAAACGAAGGGCCTTTCTTATTTATCCACACTTTTCCCTTTAAACTAAAAAAAAAAAAATGTTTCAGCACACGAGGTGGTTTTTAAACACACAAAACACTGGCATCTGGTGGTCCGAGGTATGAAGTGCAGCTACTAATCTATAAAGATGCTTCAGCTTGTTTTCCGAGTAGAATAAAATCCACATCTGACTTGCAATGATGCTGTTCTAAAATAATTATTGTCTTAATGATGAATATAATAATGATATTTGGCTTGATGGGTTGTACACAGGGCTTCAGTACAATATATATATTGTGTGTGCGTGTGTATACATACATATTCATAAACAATATGTATGTATGTGTCACACACAAACACATATACACATACACACACACACACACACACACTAATAGCACTAAATAATGAATAATAATTAATTCTACCATCCAATATATGATGATGAAGTTCGATACAGCTCTCAAAGGGGCGAACCTCTCTATATCTAAAACTATTAGTCAGTATTCGCAGCAAACCTGCTGAAAAAAACCCTCAAAACCTCATTTATACTCAATATATCAGTCAGGTGGTTCTGTGTTGAACCCAGAGTCACACGGTCCTGTTTCCATGAAATAAATTATATAAAGTATGTGTGATGACTGCCTGACCATCACATGTTGTACATTATTTTATAAGGCCAAGAAAAAAATGCCCTTATTAAAAGGTCAGAACTTGGGGGGTGGGGGGGGGAGTGCTTCTCCAAACTCTGGTAGAACGTTTCAGGGAATCGGGGAATGCAACCGCAATAACTTTCTATGAGGGAGCTTTTAGAGACGGACGTCTGGTTCCATTCACCTCCACTGTGAACCGTTCTGAGCCATTCTGAATGACTGTTTACACCTTACACTGAATTATGTCTGGGGCTTTTGAAATTCTTTATACTTTTGCAGTGTTTCTGTGTATTGTTTCAGTTATAATATGACAATGACTTCATTAGACGTTTATTAGAAAAGAGGTGTAACGTCACACAAGTGATCGGTCACAGGCCTCTATAATCAAGTGTAAGTGGTGATGATGTGAACACATGGTACAAAATTAACAAAAAAAACAACTACAGAAAGCCGTATCTGTTTCAGTGTGTGTGTGTGTGTGTGTGTGTGTGTGTGTGTGAGGGGGCAGGTCAGAACTGGGTTGTGAGTGTATGTGAGTGTGTGTGTGAGGGGGCAGGTCAGAACTGGGTTGTGAGTGTATGTGAGTGTGTGTGTGAGGTCACAGCAGGTTGACTCCATGTTTCAACAGTCGGTGTCTGGCTTTGCTGGGCAGGGAGAAGGCGCTGTCCTGGCCGTTCGGAATCCCAGAGTTTCTGGAGGATGTCCCCTGCTGGAGGAAATAGGTCTCCTGCGCCGCGGTGCGGGTCCCATATACAGCACAGCCGGCACTTCTAAAACACACACACACAAACAAACACACACACACACACACACACCAAATTTAACATTATAAAGACACTTTTAGTGAACTTAGCTAATCACTGCCATTATATTAACATTAACATTAGCCTAGCTAATATTAGTGCTAGCCCAGCTAAAATCTCTGCTATCATACTTAAAACTAGTGCTAGTCTTGCTATTGCTTGCATAAGCCTAGGTAATATTTGTGCTGTCCATGCTATTCCTAATGCTACTGTAGCTAATGTTGGTGCTAATGTGTTAGGGCTGTGTTCAGGACATTATATCTTCATTTTATGAGAAATAAAAAATTGTGCTAAAAATTATTATAATTTTAGATGCCACTAATGTAAACCAGCTGAAAAGCACTATTAGAACAAAATCTAAACTTCTTTTTAACTACTATCTAATCCAGACCTGACAATGGCCTCCTGCAGGGTCTCCGTGTTGGAGAAGTGTGAGTGCAGCAGAGCCACGGCCTTCACAAACGGACGGTCCTGAACACCAGCTGAATGGCCACACACATTCGCTGGAACACACAGACATAAGCCTAAGACACAAGGCTGTATACCCACACCTACATAAAGATGAAACTAAACAGAATAAAAAACATATAAACACATATTTAAAATCATTTACATTTACATTTACGGCATTTATCAGACGCTTTTATCCAAAGCGACTTCCATTCCCTACCTACA
>JBBPDB010057476.1:0-10676 GCA_037974465.1 Brachypetersius altus | reverse complement strand
CTTCACTGGTTCAGGACTTCAGTTAGATGCTCTTTGTTCTACTTGAATGATTCATACGTAGGTCACTGTGTGTCTTAACCAACAGAAACATTCATCAGGGACTGGACTGGAAATGAGAGAATGTTGAAAGTCTCTCAGGAAGCCTAGAGAACTGTTCCTTGAGACCACATTCAAACAAGGGGTGGCTCAAATCTTTTTTGCACAGTACTGTTTATACAATTATATATACAGTATGTGTATTCATATGTGCAGGTGTTTCCATGTAGCACATGGCTATTAAAGACTTGCCAAATTAGCCAGAGCTTCTTGCTTGCTCTCCTTGTAAAAGTGCAGCTCGTTTGAGCAAAGCACGGCCCAGGTCGATGTCCAGTTTTTCCTGTAGAAATAAATAGGATGCAAATATTAACTGAGGCTATGTTACATTATATTGTGTTTTATGAATCCTCTTCAACTTACAGTTAATTTTTCAGCAACTTTAAAGGTCCCGCAACATGAAAAATTCACTTCATGAGATTTTTTAATGTTAATACCCCTAGCCTGTCTGTGGTCCTGCAGTGGCTAGAAATGGCGATAGGTGTAAAGAGTGCTTTGATCATCCTGCTCTGCCATTGAGAGAAGGACAGCTCAGAGGCCCGAATCTGGAATTTGGACCGTATGGCGTCATACAGGAAAAGGTTACCTCCCCTTTCTCATGCTTTACCCGCCCAGAGAATTTCACCCCCTTCCCCCCATTTAAAAAATTAGCTCCACCTGTCAATGCTATGTGTGAGAGACACTTTTGCCTGTAGAGACGAAAACGAGTGAAGCATGGCAGCTGCTCGGTGCTTAGATGTACAAATGAGCACTAATGTATTTTTAGTTCCTTCATGCGAGCCTCTGAAGAACTAGTGGGTTAATTTTATTTTCTCTGGAAATGCACCGACAAAATACAGAGCTGGTCTTGCTGAACAGCTGAAAATTAAGTCTGGATCTGTTACAGCTACAGACCTTGGACAAGTAAGTCAACTTAACGCTATATAATTTTGTTGCTTTGCTGTACGTATATGATTATCGAGATTTTTAACCTTAGAATGTGGCTGTAAGATTAGCTCTGCAGCTAACAGCTAACAGCCCAGTTAGCAGGCTACTGTCGCAAATGTAAAGGTAGATAGCGCCCGGTATGTGTGTGAGTCTTTTACCAGCTACGTGACCGCAGTAGCCATTGCTATACACTGTAAACATTAGCGCATGGTACCATGTCCGCAAGCTGGCCACTCCCCCACCCTCCACCTTGCTCCACCGCTCTCCTCCATGCCCCGCCTCGCTCCTCCTCATTATCATTTAAAACTACAGACACAGAAACGGCACATCCTCTGGAAATGTGGGACTGGCTCGAAATGGCTGTAATTCTGCACCAAGGCTGAATTTCGGAAATTGACTTCAGATACAGTATTAGGGGACCCCTAAGACCTATATAAAAGCCTCAAAAATCAGCATGTCATGGGACCTTTAAAGGGTTTCAAGCAGACAGATATTTAAAATAATGCAAATGGTTTTAGTGATAAAAACACTAAATATAAGTATTAATTCATATATTATTAAGACCCTTAGACACACACGTCAATGATAAAATGAGCAGGATGAGAGATTCACACACCTCTGTTTCTTTCCTCCTTCTGAAATCTTGGCTTTGTTCAAATATTCCCCTTGCAGGTCAACATGAAACTGCAAGAAAGAGAACAATAAATATCACATGAACAAATAAATATACAAAAAAAGACAAATGCAGTCTGTGAAAAAGTAATGCCACACTGAATATGCTCAGCAAATAAATAAAACTGGACACCAAAATTCAGTGTTCAAGTTTATTTCACTGAATCAACACAACATGCCATTTGATCAGGCATATGCAAATGTTTGTGCTCTACTTGAAATATAGTTACATTCTCAAACAAAAAATGAACAGCAGACCTTTATTCTATAGACCAAGTAAAACTAAAAGCAGCTTTAATCCTTCAGGTATCCTTCAGATTACTTTGTATGAGTTTGATAGTGAGATTAGTTTCTGTGCATGCGTGACTAAAAGTCAGTTCATCTCTGAAAGAGGAGACAAACACACACATACCAGAGATGGGGACTCGAGTCGCACTTAAGTTGCACAAACAAAGAGTTGTGACTAGACTTTAGACTTGCCCTCAACAACTGGAGACTTGACTCGGACTCAGGTGCTGTGACTTGCGATTCATAACTCACAATGTTAATTTCATGTAATTATTTATTTAGATCATTTAAGGCAAATTCTCCATGTTGATGAGGGAATATCACAGCATAGAGTCCCGCTCCCTGCTAAGTAACAGCCAGTTGTAATCGCGGGATGTGGCCAATTAACATATCTTTTAAACATTTAGAGCTCAAAAATCCCACATTTAGAGTCGCCATTTATAAGCATTGCAACTCAAAGACTTGAGACTTGACTTGGACTCGGTAAAAATGACTTGTGAACATCTCTGACACACACACACCTGTAATCCCTGAGCAACGTTGTGCTGTGACTGGTTCCTTCGATGTCGATTAATCTGAAGAAAAATGAAATTTGTTGATTTGTTTGCATGATTTGTTACATATATATTTACATAATTGCACGTGACAGATATACCTTATAAAGTTGTCTATTGAATAGATACACACATATGTAATGTAATTTCTCAGTACTGTGCAGTATTCTTTAAAATATATGGAGCGTTGTTACTACATGTAAGTACATACATATGTTGTTTCTTTGTTCAAAAACAATAAGCAACAATGCAAGCAGATTTAAAGATTTATCTACAAACACTATTCTAGTAAAAACAGTAGTTTTTAGTAGTATTGAAATCATGTGTACCGTACTGTGTTTCTCACTGGAAGACTGAAGAGTTTTTATTTTAGTCAGGTTTAGTGCAGCTCTATTTGCATGTTCAGTGAGACTTTCCTGTTAAAGTGGATGCAGCTGTTTCTTTGGCCTTGGTTCCTTTTAATTTACACTTTGCAAGCTGTGAAGTCAGAGCTGTGTGAGCACTCGGTGAAACTGAAGTCTGAGAAGCTCTTGAAAGCAGATGACAGAACAGGCCTGTTCAGCAGTGCTAGCCTGCCCTCTACTGTTCTCTTCAGGACATCATCTTTCTACATGTTTCAGTACTACCCGATTATCCGACAGGAAGTCAGATTAATTAATCATTTGAAACTAAGTGGTGATGAACACATTGTTCTCAGACTGGTTGTTCTATGATGTCAAGGTACAAAGCCTACTTATGTGTATAAATATACTGAGATACACCTGTTTTTCAGGGTTTGCTCTAGGCCCCTTACTTCCAGTGAAGGACAATCTTAATGCTTCAGTAGACCAAGACACCAGGCTTCCAACTTTCTGGACACAGTTTGGTGAAGAACCTTTTCTATTCCAGAGTGACTGTGTCCCAGAGCACAAAGCGGGCTCCATAAAGACATGGTGGAGGAGTTCAGTGTAGAAGAACTTGACTGGCCACACAGAGCCCTGACCTCAACCTCATCCAGCACCTTTGGGATGAACTGTAATGGAGATTGTGAGCCAGACCTTCTCGTCCAACATCAGTGTCTGACCTCATAAATGTTATAGAATGAATGGACACAAATTCCCACAGAAACTCTAGAATCTTGTGGAAAGCCTTCCAAGAAGAGTGGAAGCTGTTATAGCTGCAAAGGGGACCAAATCCATATTAAAGTCTGTGGATTTGAATGCAAAGTGCCTGTTGATGAAATGTTTAGGTGTCCCAAATCTTTTGTCCATATAGTGTATATATCCATTATTGATTCCAGAGGAAATGGTCTGAGTCCTATTCATTTAACCCATTCACTTGAGTGAAGCAGTGCGCAGTCAATGGCGCCTGAGGAGCATTGTGTGGGGACGGTTGCTCAAGGGTACCTCAGTGGTGCCACTAGCAGTCCGAGGGTTCAAACCCATGACCTTCTGTTTGCAGGGGCAACTTCCTAACTGCCAGGCCACTAGCTGTCCAACATTTGAGAACTACTCTGATGTGAGCTGGGTTAAATATGCACATTTTGATTTTTTAACAGGAAGAGACTTTACAGGAAGAAACAGCTCTGATCCTTTAAGCCCTAAAAATTGTGAGGTGTGGCCTCCATGGATTAAACTAGTTTGTCCAGCACATCCCACAGATGCTCAGTCAGTTTGAAATCTCCGGAATTTAGAGGCCAAATCAGCACCATCACCCTGTGGCCATTTAACATGAGCTTATCGTCATGTTCCTCAAACTCCTCCTCGGGGCTCATCATCCTGCTTGAAGAGACACTGTTGCAATGAAGGGGTGTACTTAGTTGGTAATAATGTTTAGGTAACATCCACATGAATGTAGAAGGTTGCCCAGAGCATCACACTGGCTACCATCTCATCCTGGTGTCATCTCTTCTCTAAGCAGTGTACACACACCTGGCCATCCACATGACATAGAAGAAAACATTCTTCATCAGATCAGGCTACCTTCCTCCATCGTTCCATAGTCCTGTTCTGATGCTCACATGCCATAATCACACCAATCCGACCAGTCTGCACCGGAGCAACCTATACTGCACTGCACTGTGTGTGTTTCCAAACCTGTCTATCAATCACTCTTTTTCGCTGTGTATATATACAGACATGGTAAAAAAAAATTAGAAACTACAGCATTTTTTAACTAGTATTTGCTTTTGTGATGTGTGGGAGTGTGTCTGTGTAAAATGTGCAGGTCACTATTGTTTTATACACTGTTGACCACAATTGATTTATAATTCCAAACCAAAAAACGTTATTTTACAATTGCAGCAATTAAATGTTAAGAGCAGAATGTGCATGTGACTCTGTTTCATCCATCAGAAACTGAATCAGGAGTGAAGCTGCTGGAATACAGACCATAGAAAAGCTGCTCTACACACACAAATGCACACAAATGCACACACACATACGTACACATTTATTTTTACACAGCTCACACTACAATACTTCAGAAAAGAATAGACATCTGTGCATTTTACACACATACACACACTGCCACAAATTGTACAAACAGTGAACGGAAAGAAAGGGAAAGATATTTTTTTTCCATGGCTGTATGTTCACCTTTAAAATAGGGCTGTACAGTATATTGCAAATTTACCATATCGTGATATCAACATGCGCAATATACATATCGCAAAAGACTGACTGAACTGCAATAAATGGTGTTTTTCCAAAACTCTTCACCCAGAGCCACAGAGTAGAGGGCAAAAAAATCACCTTCTGTGATTCTGTTATAGATTGTTGCTTTTGCTATTTTTTTCTGGCTAAGAACTTACTATAATTTAGATAATATTTACATTTATTTAAGATTTCAAATTATTAAAAACATTTTTCATATTTTTTCAACAATGTTCAATGGTTCAGTTGTTTTTCAGCTGTTTAAGTAAATTCTTTCAAAAGAAACATGTCTGAATGGAAGTATTGCATTTCATTTAATTTCATAGAGAAGTCAGCGTCTGGTGTTTATATCAGCAGCAAATCTAAAGCAGAAAAACATTAACACTATAAAGGCTATAAAGTTTTTTTCTTACTTATTGCATGTGATATCGCCATCGCAACACTCAACAACATTATCACCTCTCATGTTTTCCTAATATCGTGCAGCCCTACTTTAAAACAAACAACCTTGAGGATTCTCGCTTCTAGGTCTGCATGTTGGTGATCACCATAGTTGGACTTTGAGGGGGAATGTGGGGTGTAATGTACAATTTAGGACCTAAATCAGACAAATTCTACCAGGTGGATGCCATACACAACACTTTAGGTTCTCACATACACACACATATTCATCAGCAGCGCACCTCATTTAACTTCATGAAGCACCAATAGGTCTAGGGCAGTAATCAATTGTTTAAACAAACAAATAAATAAATAAATATGAATAGATGAGCCGTACAGTGTAGCTTGAAGTGTATACTTAAAGCCTCCTGGAGGGAAGTCAGCATTAACAGTTATCATCCAAAGGCCTAGTTTATTTAGCAAATCTAGATCCTTAGTTTATCCTGTGTATATATATATATATATATACATATATATGTGTGGTTGCTGGAGAGAGTCCCATCATCAATCAAAAATGTGTTTACATTTTGTGTGAATTTACAGCCGTGGAATAAAATGATAGAAGAACCTTTTGCGCATTTGCTTCAGCTGGTTTTCTGTCAAGTTTCAACAAAAATGTTGAAGGCCCCAAATATTAAAGTTCATGACTGAAAAATGCAGAAAAGAGGTTTGTCAGTCCACATAGGGTCGAAATGGCTGCAGTCAGGCAGAAGAACACAGTTGCTCCCAGTCAAAAGACTGCAGATAAAATTGGTGTCCCTTTAAAGAGCCGTCCATCGAAAAGTTCTGCAGGTTTTTCCAACTCTGTTCTTGGAGGGCCACTGCCCTGAAGATTTTATTGTTGTCCTCACTCCCAACTTTTCCAGTCCAGCCAATCAGTTCATTACCAAACCCACAATGAGCTGAAGAGTGTTAAACCAGAGAAAACGCTAAACTCTCCAACACAGCTCTAGAGAGTCTAAAGCGTTGGGTATGGCATCCAGAATTTGGCTGATCCAGGTAACAATCGAGTCCCAAATTGCACAATACACCCCACAGTTTTCCTCAAATTCCAACTATGGTGATCAACAGCATGCAGACGTAAAAGCGAGAATCTTCAAGGGTGTTTGTTTTAAAGGAGAACATATAGCCATGGAAAAACTAAGGGACTACTTTTACTTTTGTTTTCTGTTCACTGTTTGCAGTTTGTACAGTTTGCGGCTGTGAGTGTGTAAAATTCACACATTACTTTTCTTAACTATTGCGGTGTGTGTGTGTGTGTGTGTGTGTGTGTGTGTGTGTGTGTGTGAAAACAAGAAATGCCTCCAAATGTGTTGTGAGTGCAGTAGTGTTTGTAGAGCAGCTTCACTCCTGATTCAGTTTCTGATGGATACACACACACACACACTGCTCTTAACATCACTGTTTTAATTGTTGCAGGTGTAAAATAATGTAAGAGTGTTGTTTTTTTCTCCAAACATTATTTGTTTAGAATTTTGAATCCAGTGTTGGTCAGTAGTGTATAAAACAATAGTGACATTCACGTTTTACACAGACACACCCCCACACATTACATAAGAAAATACCAGGAAAAACAATGATGCAGTCTCTTAGTGAAAAGTGTTCTTCATTGTAGAGAACTAGGCAAAGAGCATTTTAAACGTTTAAACATTCAGTATAACCATTGTGTTTAGTCAAGAACCCGTGAAGATCCCATTGTAAGCATGTATTACTTATGTGACATACAACGTCTTAGAACTGTAGTACAGTACATTGGTGTGTGTATGTGTGTGTGTGTGTGTGTGTGTGTGTGTGTGTGTGTGTGTTTGTGTGTGTGTGTGTAAGAGCTTACAGGTTTCTGAGGTGTGTTGAGATCTGGAATGACCATAGATTTGGTCTGACTCAGGCGTTCTCCACTGCCGGCCGCGGAGTTTTTGATCCTCATGGCCACAGCTCCGTGAGGAGGCAGCACCAGAGCAGGTGGCTTTGACACGTTCTGCATGCTGGAGGTGCTGGAGGGACAGTTAGAGACCAGAACCAACCAATGAAACACCAGTTACTCTCAGTTCAAGAGCATCCTGTAGCAAGCAGTGTTTATAGAGTGTTTCTGAGAACAAAATCAGGAAATCCAACAAAATGCAGCGGTTTCCTTTAGAGGAACAAGCACTACTGGTTAAAACTTCTCCGAATATTTGTAGTTTTTTTCTGATATGTCTCTCAACATTCTGTTATTTTTAGATCTTTCATATTTTAAGTATTTTGGACCAGCTTGAAGTTCTTGAAACATAAACAATTCAATTAATTGTATTTGTATTAATATATTCATATTTATATACATATTCTGTGTCCAGTAATAGTAATTATTACATTCTGTTATGGTTTTCCCAGTTGCAATGGCGTCATCTAAATTTCTCCATTTCTAAATATTCCATACGTTTTTTTTTGCTCAAAAGGTTGTTTAAGCTTTAAGAAAAAAGTTAATGTATTTCATTTTTGAATAATCTCAATTCAGGAACTTCATGCTGATTAATTTTATATCAAATAACATCACAGAAGACAAAACATCCTAATCTTACATTCTGCAAATGTGCAGAATTGTTTTAAAGTAGAAAAAAACTCTGAATAATAGGTTTAAAAAACCTCTGAATAACAAAACCCCCTTTTTTATTGCACAATTGGTTATAAGACGTATAACAGAACACAAAGAATGTCTGTCCAATCACTGGTTGAGATTTGAACTTGGTTTTAATTTTAAAAATTGTTAAAGAAAGATTAGAAAGACTGTTTGTGTTCATTTTTGTGCTAAACCATTAATGTCTATGGGCTCTAAATACTTCTTATAACATTCTAAACACTTTTTAAACATGGTGTAATATCATGAAATGTCTATTGACATGTTTTTTGTTTTTTTTTTATATTTCTTAAATATTCCAAATATTGTTCCAGACAAACTCCAAAAATCTAAACAGAGAATGTTAGAGAATGTTTGCGCATTCTTGGTAAAATTACATTTCTAAGTAGAAAATAATTCACATCTAATAAAGAACAATAGAGAACACACTTCTGCACAACATCATAAATAAGCATTAATGCTGGATTATGGGTTATTTAAACTGTTGAGAAAAAATCAACATAAATTGTGGCCTGTGCAAATGTTATGACCCATTGTATAGTTTCATGAATTTTTTGTTGTCCCGATATTTTAAACTTAACAACTGAATAGAAATCATGCACAAAAATTTGTTGAAACTGTATTTCAGCACATTCCCTGTACAGCACATTACAGTAACTTACAGCTGTTTATTTTACAGCTATTCAGAATGAGGAAGCTGTTGCTTCTTTTCATAACACTGGTTAGCATTTTCAGCCATATTTATAGATTTATTCAAAATGTGTGGTCTAAATGCAGTCTTAAACAAACAACTTCCTACTTCAACTGTCTTTGTCTTCAGTTTTTTAAAGAACAGTAAATCATTTAAATGCCTTAAGGCTGCTGTGGATTGTAAAAATGGACTGTTATGTCACTTCTACAACATTTTTTTAGCTACAATATGCTGAAGAAATTGCTGATTGGACAAAAACTGTCCACGAGTCCGTCCATCATAGGGCAAAAGGTTTCCATTTAAATATAAAACAAAAATGACCACATACTGTAATCTTAACCAGTGATGAGTTTTCATTTCAGATGGATTTTGGAAATTTCTACAATTCTCCTCGTTTGAAATCTACAGTACTGAAACAGTTGCATTCACAAGACCTTTCAGAAATGTTTAAATGTGCACTGAGGTGGAGAGATAAAAGAAATGCTTCTGGTTGTGATTCTAAGTCATTTTGGCTTTCTAGACAAGATCTGTTGACCCAACAATTTGTCAGCTGAGGGAAAGGTGTTGCCAGACGTATTTTAAGACCTATGTTTTAACTGTGGGTTTAGGCCAGCCTAACCTTGTGCCTTACACAAAATCAAGGTTCCCAAATAGCCCACATACCAGCCAACCAGCTCCACTGTTTTAGTCAACACTAGATGTTAGTACTAGCTTAGCCAGCAGACTAACAGCCAAACCATTGACATTGAACTTTGATTCAGATTGAGAACCTGTTTTGATATTCTTTTGTAAGGACCCTTTAAAGGGCCAAATTTTGTTTCCATGGGTTTATATGTGAATGTTTGTATTTCTAACGTGTCACTTCTCGTCCTCTCAGGGCTTCTAGCACTAACAATTTTTCTCATTCTGCTTTTTTATATTACACAAAACACCTTACTTACTCTTGTTTTAACTCTTGACTTGTCTAAGTCTTGTGTTGTCCTGGTATTGTTTGCCAGGTGCTGGTTCGGTATTTAATTGACAGATGTTGTATAGGTGCACTGAAAGTGCAGTATTTCGGTTAAATAGTTGACATGGATTTAAGCTGCTTTACAGGTTTAAGAAACATTTTTGGACTACTTGAGCACTGATGTGCATCACTCTGGATAAGAGCGTCAGCCAAATGCCATAAATGTAAGTGTAAATGTAATACAAGAAATATTGTTTTCCACTGATTTGTTTGTGTTGAGTTATTGCACTTATGCTTAGCTCCTGTCGAACGTAGCAGTGTAGTCCACTTACACAGGAGTGGGTTATATGGGTTGCACTAACATAGATACAAATAAAGGTTCATTAACGGTTCTTGGTTTGGACGCGTGTGGTGTGGAATTTGTTCTAACACTGCATTGTCCTTATTGCAGTGAAAGGACCAAGGTAACAACCCATGATACTGATAATGATTTTGGAAAGTGTATGCTGCCCCCTGCTATATTATTTCTGGTGTCCAAGATTAGGTATATTTTAACAATCTTAGGATTTATGGTTCACTTTTTCAAACTGTAAGAATGATTTGTAGGGAAGCATGCAAGCATATGCCAGAGATAATCACAAGTAATTTTTACCAAGTCAATTCTCATGTCTTTACATTTACAGCATTTATCAGACGCTTTTATCCAAAGCGACTTCCATTCCGTAACTACAGGGCGCAGTCTCAGGGACCCAGAGGTGGTATGCTGGAGGTAGGATTCGAACCTGTGACCTCTTGGTCCGGAGGCAAGTATCCTACC
>JBBPDB010057456.1:0-10678 GCA_037974465.1 Brachypetersius altus | reverse complement strand
TAATCATCAAACTTTTTCTTTTAGGCTGGTTGTGAACATATTTTAAGACCTCTATATTGCTAGAAATGATTCCTATATAGACATTTATGGGATGTTTAGCTTTCCAGTAGGTGTAAAGCTGAATAAATACAAATAGGTAAATAAATACAAATAACATTAAAAACAGTGATTTTATGTATGCCAATGTGATTTACAACGGACTGGTGACTGATTACACATTTCTACTCACCTTTCACCCTATGGCCACTTGGATAGGCTCCAACATCCTCCTGGTTATGGATAAGAAAACGGATGGATGGATCCTAATATATTCACTTATCCATTTCCAGACCTCTTCTCATGGAAACCCAGGGTTTTTGTAGTTACTCTCAAAAACCCTTGGTTTAATTAATATTTCATCAGATTAAAACAGGTGAGCTGATGTTAGAATTTCTGAAATACATGCAATGGTTGGAGCATGGTCGCCAGAACCACTAATTCAAATTAATTTGTTTTAGAACTTGAATAATTCAAAGAAAACAAATCTCTTGTTCACTCAAACAAAATGTCATTAATTACCTTTGATATATGTATAGTGGTGTTTAACCATCCAACTGGTGACATTGTAAGAGGAGAGTGTCAATTACAGCAGTGTTTTATACTTTTCCTCATGAAACAGTTGTGGACTACTTGGGCACTGATGTACATCACTCTGGATAAGAGTGTCAGCCAAATGCCGTAAATGTAAATGAAATAAAATTTGGTTCAGGTGATCAATAAACAGTACCTCATGAAGCAGAAATAGGTACTTCTGTAGGAGTTTAACAGACACTGGCTTGGAATGGTTGTCATACTCAGAAATGCTGATTTAAAAAATAAACTGCAGTGCTCTCTTATTATTTTCCAGAGCTGTATGTACAGTACTGTATATATTTTTATCCATTTTACCTTTGTATGTATCTGTGATCATGTCATACAGTAATAATATAATACTTTTATAGTAGAAATTCCAGCAGTACTTCTAGATCTTTTTCAGATGATGACAATATACGCCACACCTGGACTGCATGGATCTGCTTCAATCTGATAAGTGTGGCATGTGCTACTCTCTCTCACACACACACACACACGCACGCGCGTGCACACATACACACACACACACACACACACCTACACACACACACACACACACACACACACACACATGCACAGCCATTTCACCACAACTCACACTTTTATCTTTATTGATACAAAAACACCAGCGCTGTCTGAAGCTGCTTTAGGGATCTAGTCTAATTAAGATAGGGATGTGTGAATTCTGACAAGCCGTCTCACGTCTAACAAGAGCGTAAGTGTGCTTGGTATTTACTGACACATGCCACATCAAGAGGTGAGTGTTGTTTGTAAACACACGTTCAGATAGGGGAAAGATATAACAGCTTGATTAAGGATGCCCTGCAGCTCCATCAAGTGCAGGTGTGGAAAAAACATGGTGTATCCAAAGGAGCTGATGTTCATGAGAAGTTTATTTACCGATGTGGAGTTCAGGACACTCTGGTTATGGCACTATGCACAGTTTCATCACCACAAAAATTATTGATTGATTGACTGATTGATTGATTGATTTATCTATCACACAGGTATAATATCAGACTACTAAACCTTTATTTTGCCTATTGGGAGTGGCCAAATATCCCCACAGCTTGCATCTCATCAACATATGTCAAAACAATACATTTAAAGTTCTATTTTTCTGTTTTTGAAACATGATGAAAGCAAATGCTCAGTTAGGTTTTGAGGTTCAGTCTGTGTGGAACTGGACAGGTAATATACTTCGAGTACTACTTAAACCATTCAGCAGTCATAGCTCTTTGTTCTACATAATTTTCTCATAATGTTGCTTGGCAACACCTAAAAAAATAACAAATTTTTTAGCGGAGCACTAACAAACAAACACAAAAAGACCAACACTTTCATTCATAAAGAAAAACAGTTGAACTGATTAAGGCAAACCACTACAGGAAAAATAATTTCATCCCACCCCTTTTTTTCATTATTATAATAAAAAATGTAAAAACTCAACAGGAACAATTTATTTCAGTGTGTTCAGTCAGTTAATGTCCACTTGCATCCAAATGTCTATTGCAAAATTTTTAACACACTTGGCACAATCATGCTGTATTATAAATCACTAAAAAACTAATGACAGCTCAAATGATCTATGTTTTTCTCAGTTCCCACTAGTTAATTCAATTCTGAAACCAACACTTTTACCTGTTGTACTCTGCATGTTCATTTGTAAGGATATTTTGAAGGATGTTTTTAGAAGGATTTGAAAATATTTTACAAAAAGCTTAACTTTTGTAAAGACTACATTTTGTAATAGAACAAGTCCTGATAAATGTTTTCATAATCATAGTAAATGGTGTTTTCTTAATAAAAAAAAGTAAAATATTTTAAGTGCTACATCATCCGAAGATTTTTTTAAAGCCAGTTTAAAGATTAATTGTGATTTCTAGCATTTAAAATATGATCCCATTCACATGTATTGTCTCGACTTAAGAACAATATTTTAGGATAAATACATACATCTGCCTGAAAGAGAAGAATATCAGCAACAGAAAACATCAAGGGGCAATCCTCTGGTAGACTGCTAAGCCAGAGAAGATTTTCACAGCTCAAACAAAAACTACTGGATAATTCTTCACTAGACAGCTGAAAATGGCCCAAAACCTGCCAAAGCAACTATGGAGTTTTCTGGAGTTTTAAAACACTATATTTTTAACACATAACGATTTAAAGGTAAAATGTTCCTGAAACTGGAATGAACTGAAAATAACTGTCTAGCAGATCACTACCGGGGATTTCTCCTGTACTTGGGGTTGTAGACACTGTCTGAAAAAAAAACTGCTATCACATTCTAAAAAGAACAATAATTGAACCCAAAATTCATTTAAAGATTTAAAAATAAAGATTCCTAAATGTTCTAGGAAAGACTCAATTTTTATACACACAAAAAAATAAATTTTCCAGCCAGAAAACCAGAATCACAGAGATTGATAAAGGATCACCCTCAGGTGTCAGTATTTTGCCGAATCTCCACAGTGTGTTTTGGCTCAGCCAAGACTTAATGTGACTTTTTTCTTGCAACCCTCCCATACAAGCCATATTTGTCGAGCATTTGTGATATTGCTGTGTGTTTGACTGACTTAGTGCAGTACCACAAGTAACAGTTACTAAGTAAAAAATTGTTTCTAGTGCATATGTTGCAGACAGTAACATATCACTATGCCTTAATCTATGTCCAGTTTTTTAATATTTCTTATTGTGAGCTTTCTCATTTTTAATATTTTCCTTGGAGAAAAGTAAACAAACATGAACACATTGGACCATACTTTTTCACTGTACACTTCAAAGTCACTGAAAACCATAGCATAAAAACATCTTTTATTTTGCATAAACTCATTCACATGAATACATGTGAACATCTGTTTTTAAAAATGGACAGTAAGATATTCGTAAAACTAGAGGTACAGAAGAGAAATAATGTTAACACCTTAATCAACAGGCAGTAAACATGCACTATATGGAGTGGTACACTAATAATCGTACAATAATATAGAGGTACAACACAAGTATTGGATCATTAAAAAAAGAGTGTAGACTTCTGAGTCATTGTGATCTTGCCCCAGCCTGCCTCAGTCTCTGCTTAGAACACCCCTATAACAGCACTTTCTACCCGTATCATATGCCACCAGTCCCACAGGTTTCTCTCAAGATGTCTTAACGAGATTGAGTAAACAAACACACAAACACACATACTATCCAAATGTTGAGCACTCAGGCAACAGTGACCACAGATTCCCCCTATTTTCCATTAGTTATGTTGTCTGGACAGGGGATTAGATTTACACGCAAAAAAGTGGGGTGACGGGTTAGAGATTCTGCGATACTTACAGTAGTGCTTGCACCCAAACACATAAACAGAGTAAGCAAGCATAGTCATCACACAGACTCACAGCGTGACCAAAAAAGAGGCCTACCTAACCATATATGGCTGTGGTGTCTTAATCTATTAGACTCTTATCAGCATGTTTTTGTGGTATAGAGGGATTATGACTGTCTAAATACTTTAACTGTCTATGACACACCAGATTACAATGTTTAGTTGATATAAAACATTCCAAGATAAGATACGGGATAATTCTGAAATATGGTTTATCTATTCCAGTTCCAACTGTTTAATTTTGGACTCACCTCTGTTTTATAGGAGCAATTATGCTGTGGTTACAAGGCATAACAGTAAATTGTGGTAGGACCACTGCTTTAAAAGTTTATGAAACAAACAAGTACAGACCAGAAAACGAGAGATTCAGCTCAAACAAACAGTTGAATTTCTGCCCAAAATAAAATGTCAACAACAAATCAACAGAAAGCAGATAAAAATAGACATCAAAGTACATTAAGAATTACAGCCCCCTATTTGAACTGGCTTCCAAGCACACATTTACATATTCTGATGACGTATTCAGCTCAGATCACAGACTCTGCTTACTGGGCTTCGGTCTTCAGTTAAAGCCTGCAGCTGTATGGATCACGGGGGTGACTCTGACTCAATCTACAGACATAGAGCCATTGAGTTTCTCTTTCCATGAGCTCTGAGCACCTCATCCAGGTGTCCTTCTGTCTCCTGTATTCACACATTGTGGCCTACCTCATTTTAGCCTGGAGGTCAACTGTCTCAACAAAAGATACAAAAATGCACATTTGTTTCACATGATTAAAATATATTACAGAAAATAGATAAAAAATATATTACAGAATTAGACATCACCCCTTCAGATTATTCACATTTTGAAGTTTTGTGCCCTGAAATGCACACACACACACACACACACACACACAAATATATCAATTCCAGCTGTATTTAATCAACGCAACTTATAACATCCAAGTGAAACAACAATTCAGAAAAAATCCCCTAGTTCCTGTTACAAAGAACTACCCTCACAACTGTATGCTACAACCTCTGTGCTTTACTCTAGGTATGGTGTTATTTGAATGGTAAGATGTACTGACTTTCAGCCAGATGTACAACTTGGTGTTGAGGCCAAATAGTTTGATTTTGATCTGAGCATAACACATTTTTTCTTCTTAGCCTCAAGGTGCATTCTGACTTAATGTGTTTTTTTTCTTGCAACCCTCCCATACAAGCCACATTTGTGGAGCACTTGTAACATGTACACAGTGACAAATCTTTGCCATAAATTCCTGTAACTGTTTTAAAGTTGCCATAGACCTTTTGGTAGCCTCTCTAACCAGTGTACACTACTTGTACACTTTCCACTTTTTAATTATACACTTTTTAATTATACTGCACTCTTAGGGATTGGTAAAGACTTTGATTTTTTTGTATCCATCTCCTGACTTGTGCCAGTCTACAGTTTTACCCCTGAGACAGTTTCTTGCCACCCATTAGTTGATTCATTGATTTTAGTTGCACCACCAAATATTGGAATGCTCCAAGCTGAAATAACAGATCACAAGTGGATGCCCTTTAGCTTGACATACAATGCAGAAGATGATTAGTTACACCTGACAGTATTTTTGAGTTGGTGATGCTTTATCCATTGCACTCTGTGATACTGGTTTTCAGTGTTTGTTTGCTTTTTCTAAACTGTTGCCATGATTCTGCTATTCATAAAGTATTTCCTGTGTACATTACAATAGTGATAAACTCAAAAATGTATTTTAATATAAAGTCAAATAAATTATTACTATGGTTTATTTCATATACATTTACATATTTTATGTGGGTGTCTCTTCATATTTGCATATCAAGCAACAGTTCTTCTAAGAACCATTAACTGAAAAGCCCACTACCCTGCACTTTTTAGTAATGGATTGTTAAAGAGCTATTTAACTGGATCAAGTGTGTTGAGACCAAAACAGTAAACCTCTAGGACCCAGGTTGGGAAATGTTGGTTTTGTTGTAAGACCTCCCAATGGCACTTTTCTTTTAGAGAATGTAGTATGATCTTAGACATAACACAAGAGGGATTTGAAATATAACCTTAGAATCAGCACATCCACACAGGAGCACTTAAAAGTGGTACAATGTGAACTTAAATTGTACTGTAATTGAACTTTAAACTCAGTTTCTTGATGAGGTGAGCAAGGTCAAAAGGATGCTAATATCAGATAATGGCTTGTCACCAGTAGTCTATCAGTTATCAGTAGCTTTTCTCTCCGTTAGAACAACTGTAGATTGCTGCACTGATCTCTAAGGGTGAGTGTAAAGTTTCAATGCACTCAAGTGTAAACCTGAGCTGACAGGAGTTTATGAACTGCAAAGCTGTCAAAGCCGTGTAACAAGCCCCCACAAGCCCCAGTGAAAGGGAGAACAAGTTGCCACAAGGCCATCCTGTAGGCACACAGAGGCCCGCTTAACTTCACACAGACACGCACACACTTAAATGTCACTCTGATGCAAATAAAGGTCAAGTAATAGTTTCTCTCAAAGTCTGACAGAAACTGTTATTTATGTAGGTAACTGTCAGAATCTTAGTCTTCCCACAGGACATCCTTACCATCATTTACAAACCACGCTTTCTGCTGAGCTTCCTTTATATATTGTTGCTGTCAGAACAAAACCATTTTGTTTGTTTGTCTGATTTCATAGTTTTAAAGTAACAGCAGTGTTTTACACTATAACATTTTCCTGACTATTGGACAGAAATGCTCCAAAATGACTTCTCACTTGTTCAAAACAATTTAATGGTTTATATTTATGGTATGACTATTTGAAGAAATAGACATTAAAATGCTGTTATATCAACAGGAAAATTGTGTGCTCAGTATTTCTTGGAAAAAGAAGAACAGGATTCAGTGAGATCACTGCAGTTTATTTCTAAGAAGCCCTTTTTGTATACATTTTCCTCTGCTCCCAGTGGTGAGAGGAAAGAACATCAACGTCTCTACATCATTTGTCAGTGGAACAAGTGAGTGGGCATGTGCCTTACCATGGGCATATGCTTCCATACTAAGAATTATTGCTCAACAGCAGTTGATTAAATCAATAAATCTCTTGTTACACCTGCTCTATCATCAGCACCTGTCTGCAACATATGCACTAGATAAATGAGGGGAAGAAAATGAAAGAAAGAGAACAGTGAAAGGTGAAGATGCACCATAATAACGCAGGGGGTGGGGGGTGCTTCGCTCTTACAGATAAAGGTGTCAAAAAGAGCTTGCCATATTACATCCACTTTCACTTCCCTAAAACATTGGCTAAAGTAAAAAACATTGGCTGAACCAAAAACCTTTGTAAAGTTTTAGGAACACTCATATGAATAGGTAGAAACATTAAAGTTGTATTTTTACTTTATGTGAAGGCTTTAAAAAATATTTAAACACACACACCATGTACTTACTCATGGTATCACTCAAACAAACATTTGTGCCAGCTTTTGTAACATCGTTGGGGCTATGAAGGCACTACAAAGTGCAGGACAGGGCTACTGAGGGAATAAAGGAGACAAAATTTTCTTTAGAGAAATGTCTTTAGAGAAAAATAAAAAGTTCTTTGTAAACATTAATTTCTTGTATTTTTAAATAAGTGGGCGTTGTTTGGTATCATTCACATTGTGACGGCTCGGCCAGTGGCCGGTAAGGGCCACTGGTTTTGGTTATATTTTGGGACTTTTATTTTGACTTTCTTGTCTGTTTATTGTCACGTGTCTCGTTTCCACCTGCCTTGTGTTCTGATCACTGATTTCGTCTTGTATTTAAGTTTTGTTTGTATGGACCTGTGTTATCGGTCCATCGCCTCATTTACGCCTCATTTCTAGTTATCTTGTCTTGCTTATGCCACATTCTCGTTCCTGTTTAAAGCGGCCATTGAGCCAGGTTTGTTTTCTGTTTTGGTTTATGAATAAAGGAGCACTATCATGGAAACCTGCCTGCCTAGTTCATGTTTCCTAAGAGGTAAATCACGGAGGCCGGTTAACCCCGTCTTCCGTGACACACATATAGAAACTCAGCTTATAAAAACAGCCCATCTAATCAGCCTATTAGAGCTTAGCCCCATGTATTCACACTGAAGTTCTAAAAATAATTATTTCATTGGTTAGTCAGGATATGAGTTTGTCAAATAGTTAATAAATTAAATAATGAATGCTAGATTAAAGACCATACAAATATGTGCATACAGTGGTGTTTACTTTTCAAAGTGCATAAAAAGAGTTGGGCACAATAAGCACAATTTACTTTAACTGTTTTATTAATGACAGTGTTAAGTGAACATTTGTTTTTTTTGCTGAATAAAAAAGTTTCAGATAGAAATGAAAAACTCAAGTGTTTTTGAATGTACCACTCTCTCCCATGTGCACATGACAGGAGCTGCAAAAGCAACTCCTTCTGAACACATTGTTTTTGTGATGTCATAAAAAACTACACAGGTCTGAATGTGTATTATTACTGTTTTTAGTATTTTCATAAATATTTTCCACCTATTATCACTTTAGAACAGCATATTGCCTAGTAGGAACTTAATAAGCATGACTGGCACCGGTATACATGCAGGGGAGTCACCATCACTTCCATCACCACACCACACCCAGTCACAGGTAGCCTTAGGTGGGATGGTCTCATTAAAGGACCTCTCCTACCTGCAACATAGGGAGTTTAAGGGTCAAGGGGGACAGAACATACAATAGCATCGGTAAGCAGATTGATGAGGAAGTCCGAGAGGGTTTCTCTGAGACAGACACGGTTAGAGGAGTTCGGAAGATAGTTAAACCCAGCATCTTCAAGGACATGCTCATCAACAAGGATAAAATCACTGTCAGTGAGGTCAAAGGCTTCCTCAGGTCCCAGACCATTCCTTTCCGACCGCCACATCCGTCACTGATGAGGAAATTCTCTGCCACGTTACGAGGATAATCAGTGACGAGAATGAGCACCAGCACAGACTTGGTCAGGGTGCACGCCAGAAGACAGCTCATGCACTCAGTGGACAGAGAGATGGAGTATGTCCACCTTAATAGCAGAGAAAATGTTATCATTTCACCTGGGAAAACCACACATGTGTGATGCAGAGTACCACCTACCTTCGACCTTGTCCTGTATGGACCAGCAGAGAACACCAACCGTAAACAGCTCAGTGTTGGGGAAGGCCTACTAGAGATCAGTCAGAGCAGATGGCCTTGTGTGAGTGTTCCAGTCTCCAACCACACAAAGCATGAGATCATCCTGCCAAAAATAACTGAGCTAGGCTCCATACAACACATGAGGGTCCTTGAGTTAGGCAAAGATGCCCAGCCAGCTAAACCAGCACCATCTGGAATAGTGAGGACTGGAGTGGGAATTGTCACTGCTCCTAGAGCTTCCCCTTCCAACCAGTGGCATCCGCCTGTTGACCTCAGCCACCTCAGTCCTGAACAGCAAGAGGTTCTTGGAAAAATGCTGTACAAGGAGTCTGCTGCATTTGCCCAAGACAGCAACTACATTGGGTGTATCTCCTCTCTCCGCATGTCAATCAGGCTCAAAGATAATATCCCAGTTCAGAGGGTGCATTTATCCCAAAGCCATTGTATAAGGAAGTAAAAGAACACATACAGTAGCTACTGGTGAAACGATGGATTGTAAAGGCCCAGTCACCATATGAGGCACCAATCATCTGTGGGAGGAAAAAGGATGGATCTCTTCATCTTTGTATTGACCACCGACTCCTCAACAAAAAGACTGTTCCAGACAGACACCCACTCCCACACATCCAAGACCTGATTGACTCCCTTGGAGACAACAACTGTTTGTCCATATTAGACCAAGGCAAAGCTTACCACCAAGGCTTCATTGCTGAAGGATCAAGGCATCTGACTGCGTTCACGATGCCATGGGGCTTGTATGAGTGGGTCAACATGCACCAGCCACTTTCCAGCGGAGCATGGAGAAAATGCTTGATACGCTCAGAGATGACCGCTGCCCTGCCATCCTGCCACGATGCCATCCCTGCCCCCGGAGAGCCTACCCCCGAGCGCATGCAACTGGGGGCGTCTCGTCGGAAACAACGTTGTCAACGACAGCAGGCAGGGGTCTGTTTCTATTGCGGACAAGCAGGCCACTGGAGATTAAAGTGTCCTTGCCGACCTTCGTCTCCCCCGCGACTCAGGTGGTTGAATTTAGTTGTGTAAGCCAATTTGTTATACCTGTTACCCTGTCTGTAGCTGATTCTGTTTCTTCTGTTTGTGCTCTTTTAGATTCGGGGTCAGCTGGGAATTTTATTTTGCAGTCCCTCGTCTCCTCTATGTGTGTTCCTACCCGCCAGTTGTCCAGACCCGTCACGGTCCATGCCCTTGATGGTCATCCCATTAGTAACGCCCCTCTTAGTTTCATCACGTTACTCTCACCGTCCAGACCACACACACAGAAGTCATTTCTTTCATTGTTTTACCCCAGTCTAATCACCAGATCATTTTAGGGATCCCCTGGCTACATCTTCACAACCACCACATTGATTAGCAGTCCCACACCATTATTTCCTGGTCCCCCTTCTGTAAGAAGTCCTGTTCTGTTCTGTCACTCCCCGTCCACTCCACGTCTGTTGAAAGCCCCACGTCACAAGTCTCCTCTGACATTCCCCCTGAATACACTGACCTTCACAATATTTTTTCTGTTTCAAGGGCAACCCGTCTCCCTC
>JBBPDB010057425.1:0-10678 GCA_037974465.1 Brachypetersius altus | reverse complement strand
TCGTTCAGGAGGAATTTTAGCCCATTCTTCTTGGCAGAACTCCTTTAGCTGTGTCATATTCCTGACTCTCATCAAGTCATTCCACAGCATCTCTGCAGCAAAGCAGGCCCAAATCTTCCATACTTTATGGGTGGGGTGATGATATGCAGTGTCCTTTTTACACCAGATGTAGTGCTGCATTTTCTTACCAAATAGTTCAGTCTTAGTTTCATCAGTCCGTAAATCATCTTGCTAATACCGCTGTGGAGTGTCAAAGTCCTTTTTTGCGAACTTCAGACACACAGCAATATTCTTATTAGTAGGAAGCAGCTTCCTTCATGGTGTCCCGCCACAGACACACTGCTTGCTAAATGACGTACTGTAGACTCATGGACACAGATGTTGGCCAATTCCAATGATGCCTTTAGATCTTTGGCGGTCATACTGGGTTGTTTCTTTTCCTCATTGAGGAGTCTTCGTTGTGCTCTTGGGGTCATTTTGACTGGATGCCCACAGTCCCAGTGTTACCATTTGTAAATTGTACTGTAGACTGGTGAATTTGAAATCACTTAGTAACACTTTCCAAATGTATGTAAATAAATCATTCTTGGTTCATAGATCCTCCAAAAGCTCTTTTTGGCTAGTTATGACTCACATAAGCATATTCTTATTGTGCGGCACAAACTCCAAAAGTTTTTTGTTTTTTTTTATCAGTCATAGTAGCTCTAGTTAACAACTCCAACCTCTTTCCTAACAAAACTTCAGGTATACTCCAACTAGCTTTTTGAGGTTATAAACTTGAGAGTTCATATACTTTGAGCTGTTTTCAGTAAAGACATGAACGATCAGGATTTCCTTGTGTTATTATTTTAGGCACATTATATTTGACAATACCCTTGACTTAGATTTTACCTTACATCTCACATTTTATGACAAATTAATGCTAACATTCCAAAAGGTTCACATACTTACAAAAGTCTGCATAGGATAAAATGTACAAACATGAGTAACGAAGAAGTCCATCATCATTAGCAATAAAAGCATAATACTTTTGGACAGCTTCATGGTCTGAAACTGAACAGACGTAAGCAGTCGCTGTACGATCGACCGTGCGATTAGTGGTGTCTTGGAGACCGCGGCGCATGCGCGGTGTGTTGTATATGTGTGAGCAGGAGAGAACCTCACCGATACATGTGGACAGGGCAGCTCCAGCAGACTGCAGTTAAAAACGACAAACATGGCAAACGACGGCTCAACCAAACTATCTAAAAACCTCTTACGAATGAAGGTGAGTCCAGTTTTATAAGTTTTTGCTCCAAGTTATCTGACTAATCCTGGTCTTACTGCTGAGTGGGGGTTTCAGCGTTTGTGAGTTTAGCATTTAAAAGCTAAATAGAAAAACAAATACCTAAAAACATCTCTCCATAACACATCTACACCTAGTGTCATTTAACCTACAAATAAGCTGTGTGCCGGGGTGTCCTGCGATTTTATTCATTTTATGTATTTATCTGTAGTATCTGTATCCTCATTTCGTAGTATTTTCTGTATATAGAATCGTGTATGTAGTACAAGTGAGTTTTATTTTGATTTTATATTCTATTTTTATTGTCCTTGTCTTGGTGCCTCTGTGTGACCATGCAGTCGTGGCATTAGCAATAAACTTGATCAATAAACTTTTCTGATTCTGATTTCCCTGCATAAACATACTTGATTTAACTCCTCTGGGATGGTCATTTTCATCAGGTTCATTGTGAGTGAGATATCCACTGAGGGATACACCAAGGCATCACCTTTATGAATTCTTGTCCCATCCATGTAGGTTTAAATCTATCCTGATGTTTGGAAGCCACGCAATGACAATTAAAATGGTCCATAATTTCCTGCAGATGCATCAAGACTGAAGTAACAACACTATTTTTAAACACAAGACATAGGAAGTACAGAGTGTTAAAATAAAATAAAGCCCAGTCAAAGTACATCTCCACTGGCAGAAGAACCCCAGGAGCTCATGGTGCCACAAGACACCAGGCATTCACCAAGCATTGTGTTTTAGAGCCCATAGAGCTTCAAACATTTCTCTTAACTCGGGGTGTGGATTTCTTACTGTGCTGAATGTATGTCTGTTTCATATTTCTTTGTCAGGGACCTCACATTCCATAGATAATTTATCAGGTTATGTTTGAAATGCACAAAACATTTTTTTTTTTTAAGTTTTATTGTACTATCCATGTAGGTTTAAATCTGTCTTGATTTGGAAAGTGTGCAATGATTCTGAATTCAACTGATTCATAGTTCCAAGTTATAAAGTTACAAGACTGCTTTCCACTGCTCAGTAATATTTAGGGTAGATATGCCTTAGATATGCCATAGTGTCTTGTCCAGTATCACACTTGCATGATGTTTGTTTCATCACAGTTTATGCAAAGAGGCCTTGATACAGAGGCAAAGAAACAGCTTGAGGAAGAAGAGAAACGGATTATAAGTGATGAACACTGGTATCTTGATCTGCCTGAACTTAAAGCCAAAGAGTGAGTTTACACTTTTCACCTGTGACTGAAAATCTGACCATTGCCACTTTGTTTCGTATTTCTTCTATACTTACTTTAATTTCTATGCTGTCTGTTTCTGTAGATGCTACATTGTTGAAGAAAGAAGTTATATTCCATGTGAAGACCTGGTTTATGGAAGAATGTCATTTAAGGGCTTCAATCCAGAAGTTGAGGTAATTTGCATTACATTAGACTTTTTCCCAATTTTCTTTCAAATATGCACCTTTGTTTCTGGTAATCATAACATTTTCTTACTGTATAAATGAATCCTTTGCAGAAGCTGATGGTTTTAATGAATGCTCCCAGAGAGGAAGATGAGGAAGAAGAGGAGGAAGATGCGATGAGAATGGACAGAGATATTACAGATGAGGAAATGGCTCAAAGGTGGGTATAGAAGAGTACTGTAGTGCAGTTATTTTGCAGTAAGTTTAGATGTAAAGCCATTTTTCCTTTTCAATAGATATGGAAGTTTGGTTGAGAGCATGAAAAGAAGATTTGCCAAGAAGAGGGAACACGGGAAAGACTCGTCTCCTGGGGTCAATGAGAAAGATGTCAACCACAATGTTGTACCTCCACAACCAAAGAAAGCTTTCTTAAAGCCCAAGGACTGACACATTTTTATCAGTGTATAATAGTGTACAGTTTTTATACTTAGTGGACTTTTTATTTTAATTTTATTTCGTTGTAAATGGCTGTAGAGTGCTGCATCTACCTTACATCTATTTTTAAATGAAAAACATGTTAAAAGTTTATGAACTTTCTGATGTGTAAGCCTTAATAGATGTCAGTTCAAACCATTAAACACAGTACACTTTGTTTTCATTCATCATGGGTGCATTTGTTTGAACAGACTTTTGAAAAGCAATGTTTTGTTGGTTTTGAACAGAAGGGGTGTGTTGACTAAAAAGGAATCATGTTACAGTGTAGTTTAATAGTACACCCAGTTCGTATAGAGTTCACTGCTTAGAAGCTAGCTCTGCTGGTTGGAACTTGTTGTACTTAATCATGTTTAAAAACATGGCATCAAATAACCAGGTTGGGCAGAACCTGTGTACGAATGGAATAGCCCAGGCAGTGCGTCCTGGATGATAGAAAGCCCTTGGTTGTTCAGAAAGCAGTGCATGTTTAAGAACGTCCAGAACAGGCGTGATGTCAGGGGTGGCAGCGTTGGACATGGTGCTTAAATGGCGCCTCAAGGAGCAGATGTACTCTTTCCCAAATGCTTCTGTTACTTCTTGGGGCAGAATGCTGAGGATCTCCTCCTCAGTTTTACTCCATTCCTCTTCATTGCCCAGAATGTCTGATGGATATAAAATTGTAAAGTTTTGCTAAATGTGTGGGGTTTTTTTTTTAAATCACAGTACTGACTCAAAACAGCCGAGTTTGTGACAAGTACCAAAACAATGTTAGGTAAAAGTAATGACATACTTCCGAGAGAAAGGTTGTCAGTTTTAACTGGGACTAATACTCACTAGTCCTGAAACCTGCAGGTTGAATGATGGCCACTTTGATGCCCCAGCGAGACACTTCCTGTCTCAGTGCTCCACTGTAGGAAATCAAAGCAGCTTTAGAGGATCCATATGCAGCAAAGCCAGGGAAGGGCACTTCTCCTAGAGACATGCATTCAAATGTAGGTTTTAGTCCCCTGTGTGATTGAACTGGTGTGTATCAAAACAATGAAACTGGATTCATGAATGGATGACATGCTGTGCCAGGTTTTATACCAATAAACAGATCAAAGAGTGGAAAAACCAAGGATCTCCTGTTCAAAAAGTATAAAATAAACAGAGCCTTTTAAAAATAAGACAACCTACCACTTCCAGGAACTTTGTGACATATGTCACATTTGGAAAGGCTTCTGGGCCCTCACCAACTACAGTTATCTGTGCTGGCGAGGCCTCCCTTCCAGATGTGCCAAGTGACTTTTAAACACTGTTTTAGGCACAGAACGACAGCAGCAAGGTAGACCATTCCAACCCCCCCAACAACCAGGTGGTCTGAAAACATCTGGTTCAGACAACATTCTGGGTTTTGTGCTCAGAGGATGTTCCACCTAACATCTTTCTGAGCGCCACCATAGTTCCAATGTGCTTGAAAGCGACCGCTATCATCTCTGTGCCAAAGCAGACATCAGAGTCATGCCTCAATGACTATGGTCCCGTCACGCTTGCACCAATGAACCTTTAAGTGAAAACGCTCAGTTCAGCATTCATCACCATCATTCCTCACCATCTGATTGAGAAACTGAGACTGCTGGGTCTGAAGACCTCCGTCAGCAACTGGATCCTGGACTTCCTGAGTGGGAGACCTTAATCAGTCAGGATTAGGAGCAACATCTCCAGCACCACCACACTGATCACAGGGGCCTCCACAGCTGTGTGCTTCACCCTCTGCTGTCCTCTGTCCCTCACACACTCTTTTCTCCCTTCACCTTTATGAAAACTTTCTGTGGCATATGGGCCTCCAGAATGGAAAACAGAATGGCTTCCGACTCTAGAGTCAGAACTGAATCATGAACTATGGTCCCACACACACAGGCACCCACACACATGTACACCCCTGAACTGAACAACTAACACACCAGCTTCCACTGTAAATACCCTTTATTTCCTGTACACTACATATTCTCTGTCCTACTACTTGAAATGTCTACATAATTATTTTTTGCTGTCCACCTCTACTTCTGCATTTTTGCACACTGCTGTTAAAATACAGTACCTCACAATACTTTATTCTTTCAATCTTATAACGTAGCTGCTTTTGTCACCTACACTAAATGTTGTCTTGTTGTTTTGTTGCTCTTGTGTTTTGTCTTGCACTCTCTTTGCATGTTGGTTCATTGCACTGTGTGTTGCGTATATGGCTGAAATGACACTAAACCTACTTGACTTGAATTAATGCAGCATTCTGGTTTTCTAGTAATAATATTAATAGTTCCCAGAGTTTTGATAAAGTGCATGGATGCACACAGAGCAGTTAGTTTGGATATATATTTGATCGTGACTCATCAGCAAGATCCATGAAAAATGTTGCTTAGTTCTATTAAGTTCTATTAAGTATTGTTACAAATACCTGCCAGACTGGACATGTTGACAATCCTTCCTTTGGCTTGTCGAATCAGAGGTAGGAAGGCTTGGGTCATCTCCACTCCAGCAATGAAATTGACATCCATGATTTTTCTTAATATTCTCATGGGTAGAATTTCCCCATCACACATATATCCAATCACTCCTGCATTGTTTACTAGTCCCCAAAGACCTGGCAGGAAGAGATAACTCATGACACACTACATATACCCTTCATATTGTGTATACATGGTACTGCAGTAAAAGTTGGTTAAAAGCCATTTGCAGTGTAAAAAATGGGTGAGTCATTTGACTGTATGTATTTAATAACTGGTATGAAACCAAAATCTGTCAAACTGCATTAAAGTTTTGCAAACATTTATGTAACAAAACTTCAGAATTTTTGACTTATTCCAGAGGGCTTTTTTAATATGTGCAGTGTTGCAAAACAAGTAGGTCATAACACAAGGGCAACACAATATGAACACAGTTTTACAAGCTACCTCATTGCAGTGCAAATTGCTTTAACTGCTTTTGGGTGTTGCCCATTGTCTTAAACATATCCTGGATTTCCTCTCAAGGAACACTCAGCTGTGCTTAGAAGCGAACAAAATATCTATAGACATTACAACAATTATAGGTTAGGTAGGTTTTCCATTTCATGGCTTTTGTTACCTGTCTCTCCTGTGCGGCCCTTTATAAAACGCAGAGCTTCAGAGATCTGGCTTGTGTCTGTGATGTCCAACTGGAGGACGGTAAGGTGTGAAGACGAAACTCTCCTGAGCTCCTGTGCTCCGGGACCATTCTCCTTCAGCACTCCAGCATACACCTTCATCCCAGCCCTGTCCAACAGCTTAGCCAGACCGTGGCCAAACCCTGAGTCACAACCTGCAAAATAATGCCGAAATGATTACCCGCATACTGTGAGGTCTTCCTATTCTCCACAACATAGTTTTGTTTTTCCTCTATATTCTACATAGAAGTACATCAAGGTGTCTGTGTCACTTCCACGCAGACATAATATGCTAAGAAGGCTAGGTTAGAAAGGTTGGATAAGCACAAGGTCAGTGTGTTAGTAGGTTGTTAATGTAAAACTACCATACACCATAACCATATATACCAATGGTTTAATGGACATGGTAAAAGATTAACCTGAAGTTTCAATGCAATAGACAAACCATAAAATGTTAGCAATACTTCACAGGCACTTTATTTGCATTTGAAGAGTAGGGGTCATTACCTGTGATCAGCACTGATTTGCCCTGCACTGGTAACAGATTTTCTCCTCCCCCCGCAGTGAAGTGGATCACAGTGCAGCACACACTCAGCAGCACCAGTTCAAGGCATCCAGCTGGGATCACACAGCACAGTATCAACCCGATGACCATTAGCCACAACGCAAACCTCCCGCCTCTACCCCACAGCATCATCAGTGCAGCATTGGCAGCTATAACCAGCACATACAACAGAGAGAGCAATAAGTCCCTTCCACCTTCCTCCATTGTCTCCAGCACACTGCACAAGACAGAGAAAATGTGTTGCCTGCCATATATATATAAAACGTATTGAGTGACAGGTAATCTGCTTACTAATCTCCAACCAACACTTGAGGGTGTGTCTCTTTCCTCTACTGGGCTGTTACTGCACCACGCCTCCTTACATTTAGAACTTGACCAGGTTTGTGCGGATTTTACAGTTTGATAAATGCTGGCTAAAGATGCTCCCTGCTGGAAAAAGACTATTAGAATCATTCGGATTAAAGTCGAATGGAAATTAGCTTGAAGGTTACCATAAGAATCCACTGTTTTTCTGCAACTTACCTTAAGATCCCATTAGAAAATCATCAAATGCATCTATGGTTACACACAGGTCATCTTTACACTATTGCACTATTATATTATCATTACACTTTACACTTTTACATTGTGCTATCAACAAAATACAATTACTAACCAGTAGACAGCACTGAAAAAAAAAACCCACCAGGAACCAACAGAATTAAAGGACCATTAAGCCCCTTGCATTAAGTTTTTGGAGCAGTGGAAATCTGCATTCTCTGGGAGCATTGTTTGTAGTCAAAAACTAATCATCTGATATCAGTATCTCAGTATCATTCAAAAGTGAAGGGAAATTATTTCAGCTGCCATGTTAAAACAGTAGACTAGGTACAGTTAACAGTTTATCCTTAGTTGTGCCAGTTTCTGCCATGTTTGACTACAAATGAGAAAGGTAAACAATTAAGAAAAAAGTATTAACTGTGAATATACGACTAGCTTAAAGGGTCTGTGTCCGCCTAATATTAAAAAAATTAAACATCAGAAGAGATTACCATTAGAGTGGTTGTATACAGATATACACTAGAGGTCATAAAGCAAAGTAGCACAAGTACCTTTGTCAGATCCTTAAACACAGATCTCTGTTTTCATCCGGCTGCGCAGACATACTTGGCTTGTTTATGCGCAGTCGTCTCACGTGCCTTTACAGCCAGTCAACGCACAATGTAACACGTGGTGGCGCACAAAGTAAACAATGATAAGGGGTTTAATCGCGGATTAGCAGGGCGGAGTTGCAGTTACGGAGGACGCAAAGAGTAAGCATACTTAACCATCAGACTTACAGAAATGAATGGGAGAAAGACCCCCACCCAGTTTTACTGTGTGGTTAAAGCCTGTAGCTAACTAACAGTAAAGATGTCTGTCCCTTTTGCAACGTGCGAATGGTAGCAGAGATCACAGTTCTGAAAAATCAGGAGAAAAATAAGTGTTTAGTCCCAGAACAGAAGTCAATAACACAATGTCTGCAGAAAGTTGCATTATACACTAATATACACAGTCTATGATAATATGTGTTATTTGAAGCAGATTTTCTAAGCAACGTCAGAATGGAAATTGCGTGTGTACGATAACTGTACTCAAAATACGATCATTTTAACCTGCTGGTACGATACTTCATCATTTAAGATCTGACAACACAGTTCACTAGCGTCCCCGTTCATTTCAATGTAAATCTCCTCAATGTAAACCTTCTATTTTATGTACTGAGCGCTGACTTTGAGTGAGACTCAGCGATATTATTTACTAGTATTTATTAATAATATTTCTTATTTGTGACCCGATCTGCCGTAATGAGTTGGAAGTCAGTAGTGATGGTGAGATGAAGCCTCATGAGGCATCGCACCACTTGAGCCAAATGGTTCGACAAAGGGTTCATTTCTCGAAGCTTCATGTGCACACGATACCACCTACTGGCCAGGTGTATAATTACAAACCATGTATGACCAAATAATTGTTCTACATAAATGATCACATATGTGTATAATAAAATACTGTCTGAGTGTATTCTGTGTGAATATTTTCACAAATTGGTAGTATTATATGATATGGCAAGTCATGTATGCTTGTGTAACTTGGACAATGATGTACAGAACAGGCGAATTTTTATTAATTTTAATTCAGAAAGGTGGCAGAAGGTGGGGTGTTGAATGTTTAATCAAGTGCTCGTATTGGCAAGAAGCCAAGAGTGGGGGTTACCTAAGAAAGAGTGGGAATGGTCTGGAAAAGTTTATAAATTCCTCTAAAGTTGGGGTTCCCGCCTCAGAGCGAGCCGACCTCTCGTTTCTCACGACCATGAAAGCTGAAATGAATAAAACAGTGGGGCCTCAACTGTCTGACTGCCTTTGATTAAAAATTGTCTACTACATAGTGGTGGCGAAACCCGGTATTCAAAGTCTCTTGTACAAAGAACTACATAAATTGGTTTGTAATTGGTAAGTCTAATTAGACTCATTTTTAGAGCTATAGTATTGTTCAGTCAGAGAGTTGAGGACAAACTTTAAATCTGAACCTTGAGGTCAGTGTCATCCTGACTCGTATGAGCGGATGCTTCAATCCTGTGCTATATTGTATTGGTCACGTGGGGTAGTATAAGAAGTAAAAGTAATAGTAAATAGATATATTGATGAATATATCTTAAAGGGCATAAAGGTTGTTGTAAGAAATAAGGTTTTGTACTGGTAATTAAATATGGAAAGGCAGAGGAATGCCTGTAGTGAGCTTCATTATGAAGGCTCATGTTTCTGGATAAAGGGGTTATGGAGAGTATGTATGATTTTGGGGGAAGTGAGTAATAGTAAACCCGTGGGAAGAGCTGTGCTCATATCTTTCTGCAGGTCAGAATGTATACGAGTGTATAATGTTTAACTATAAGAGAAATGTTGTTGATCTGGTGCCAACTGAGTGAATGAGGGCCCGTGTGTGTGCGTATGTGTGAGTGTGAGTATGAGTGCGAGAGAGAGAGAGGAGGGGTGAGTTTATGAGTGTGTTCAGAGTCCAGCAAGCTGGTGTCTTAATATTCAGTCATTTAATTAAGAGAACTATAGGAAACCTATTTGAATAAAGTTATGGTTATAGAGTTATGCATGATGACTGTTTACTGGATATGATTTGTTGATATTCGTTTGATTGTAACAAGTTATTTGTTTAATGTTGTTAAAGCCAAGTGTTAGAACGTCAGTATAAGTATTAGTACATTTGTGGGTTCTGGCATTAGGATTTTGTAAAGTTAAAAACAGAGAATTCAGTATAATTGGAGGTAAACTAAAATAAGGGTAAGTCAGATTAAAAAGACAGAGAAATAGCTACACACATACGATTTCTCTATCTTTCCTGTGTGATTATGGTTAAGTGTCTGAGTGTATGGGTGCAAGTGACTGTGAGGGAATGTGGAGTTGAAGAGTTCAGCGTTTTGAGAAAAATTAACGTGATAAAGTAAGAGAGGTACAGAGTAAGCTAAATACATTTGTGGTATGTGAAGGTGATTCGTATTAAAAGATAAAATTATAAAGTATAATGTCTAA
Source organism: Brachypetersius altus (assembly GCA_037974465.1). Lineage (NCBI taxonomy): Eukaryota > Metazoa > Chordata > Actinopteri > Characiformes > Alestidae > Brachypetersius > Brachypetersius altus. The sequence continues at coordinate 227 of JBBPDB010057425.1, read as the reverse complement.
TGGGTGAAGTAACTAAAAGTCTAAATATTAAATGACCAGAGGGGGGTTACGTATAATTTGGGGCTTTAGAAGTTCTCAATCTAAATTTAGGCGTGCTTGAAACAGGAGAGGAAAAGGTATAGCTGGACAGTTGCAGCTTCGTAAGGTAGAAAAAGAATATAGGTTTGAGCCAATTATCCAAGTTCAGAAATGTTCAGGTTAGAGAAAAGGTACAGTTAGAGAAGATA
>JBBPDB010057414.1:0-10679 GCA_037974465.1 Brachypetersius altus | reverse complement strand
CACACACACACACACACACACACACACGCACACACACACACACACACACACACACACACACACACACACACACACAGAAACACACACACACACACACACACACACACACACACACACACACATACACACAGTAATTTAAATAATTAAAAACATAAACATGCACGAAAGTACTTTAGCATAACTAAAAATAGTTGCGGAAGCAATCTTGCTCCTCTGTACTTTTGTCCATTTTTTACATTTTTGATGATTCAGGGAAGCAGTTTGCGTGTTACTGGTAGGACCATGTTTACCCTTGATGTTCAAGGGTTGGGTGGTGGATCTTTTGAAGCCGCCTGTATTTTCGTGTGTAATGAACACGTGTAGGGGCTCATGTGGTTTTATCACAGAGAATAATTTTTTTTAAATACAGTGAATACAGTACACATGTAAATACACCAAACACAAACATTAATTTTTGTGTGAAATTTGATGTTGGGTGCAGCAGCCTGGGTGGGTTTGTTAATTTTTTTTTTCCCCATTTTTGCAACAAAGCTAACTGACTAGGCTGACTAAGCGGATTAGCACTTTAATAGCTAAATATCCCTTTAAAAACTGTAAAAGTGATTATGTGAACTGTGGTGGGCTTATCTGGGGTCACTGTGAACCTGAAGCCTTGGATTGGGCTGCGCCTGCAGACTGAACAGCGGACGTGGTGCAGCGTGCGTTCTGATTGGCTGACACGCTGAAGGACAGGAAGCCACACTACAGACTGAGGCTCCAGTGTGATCCATTCTAAAAAATCCATCTCCCCTACTGAGAGTCGCCCTGGAACCTAGAGAGAGAGAGCGAGAGAGAGAGAGAGAGAGAGAGAGAGAGAGAGACAGAGGCAAACAAAGAGGGAGGGGTTCTGTGACAGATGCACTCCCAGATTCGAATCACAAGCAGACACACAAAAAATGCACTTGCTTTGACATAGTAACCTGGAGAAAGACGTCGTCACCATATGACGCCTCTTAATGAGCTACTTCCAGTGGAGGGCAATCTTAATGTTTAAGCATACCAAGACTTTTGAATAATGCGATGCTTCCAACTTTGTGGACATAGTTTTGGGAAACATCTTCAAATTAAAGTCTATGTGTTTGAATACAGTGTCATTAAGGGTCCTGTTGCTGTAAAGGTCAGGCATCCCAGTACATTTGTCAATATATATATATGTATTCAGTCACATGCAGATTTCTTTTGAGAACCGAACTCATAGTTTTACACAGAAATTCACACAATAACGCCTTTTTTGCTTTTTTGTGTTGCTTTTTTGTGTTTTCACACAAGGGGACCCATTCACCTGGCCGCAGTGTCCTAATACTTTTGTCACGCGACCTTACGAGTTGCACATCTCGGCGGGGAAAGCACTTTAAACTCCACAGTTCGGTAGATCTCCAGGAGACCTTTCCAATAAGCCCTCATTTGTATTTTGCATATCTCGGTGGGAAATTAAAAGGCAAATACGGGTTTACCTTTACATTTTCTTTTCTTTAACTGAGTTTAGAATGACATTAAAGTGTCAAAAGCAGAATCTACTCCAGAGAACGCCAGCCTGACTGTTCTAAGAAACATCCCGTGTGAAACTAGACACTATTAGTTACTGTGAGAAATTTGATATTTGGGGAAATTGACTGCATTTAATGTCATTTTTTTCAGTGATTTAATTGCTGATACACCTATAACAGGTTAAAAGTATATATTTAAATTTTAACTTTAGTAAATGATTTATATTTGAAGGCTGCATGGTTATATTTTTATTTCATGTTTCAATTTCTCTAGCTTTTGATCTTACTGAGCAAAATTAGCCAGGAATACTTTCTTACAATGCATCACTGGATTATTAAAGGGTGAGTGCATGAAAAACATTGCATGCCTTAAAATACTAGTATATACAGCATCATGGCATGACCACTATGATGTATGTAGTGTGTGTGTGCGTGTGAGTGTGTGTTTGCGTGTGTTTATTAGTGTGATGCATTTTTGTTATTCATTTTGAAGCTGATTCCCTGTGGCTTCGTTTTAAAACTATTTCTCATTAGGAGCGTGTGTCATAATTTACCCTCGGCTACAATATTCTCAAAGCACACGCACACACACACACACACAGCCCTGGGCTGGAACACTGACCAACTCCTCTAAACCTAAATACCCACACAAAAGGTCAGAGGGACAGTGCTGATGGTTAGAGGTCAGTCTGGTGGGCCAGTTGTTTACTCTTACAAAAAAATGAACTGTTTAATTGTTTAGCTTCAGTCTATTTAACCTTAGAGTGTATTAGCTACATCTAATTTCAGTAAATATAAATGGTCTAAAACTGGTGATTGTTTTCCTACATGCTCGCTGTTTGCTGCTTTTTCCCTCAGCACCACAGCTCAGCCGCTCTCTGGACCTCCCCCCTCTTGTTTCTAAGATGTAAAATAAAAGAAATTTATTTTGTTCTTTATGGACATTTGGCTGTGATGCCATTTTTAAACTACAATATTTATATCATTTTTAAGACTAGTGTTCTTACTACTTTTCTGTTTAATAAAAACCAAGGAAAATTCAGTTTTCTGTGACATGGGCCCTTTAAAAAGTGTATATTTGCAAAATGAAAGTTCTCATATGGCTCGTCCCCTGAGGAACCGGTAACAGTAGAGAACTCAGACCATTCTGAAACAGCTGTTGACACTCGGTTCTACGTTGTTCCCTCCGAAAGCCGTCGCCTCCCCCAACTGGCGCGGGATTTGGATCAGCTCGTGCAGTAAAGAGCTCAGATGAGCAGCATCACACAGCCCATCTGCACCACACACCTGTTGGAACAAATCTAACCCACACATAAACACACACAGGCACACGCATCATGTCACATATCCATACAAATACAGCACCTACCTAAATTCTGAAACTATGCCAGTCAGTATTTAACCCTTTAAGGTCCACATTAAAAACTGCCTTTTTCTTTTTAAACCGCTCCTCTCGCAGACACTAGGTCCACGTCTTTCATGTACCACAAACAGTCATCGCTAATTTTTACTTGTTATGGTTATGGTGCCTTTAAAAGTGATGCATGTTAAGGAGCTCTGTTCTGACTGACTGCTCTCTATTTTGTCTCATCCAAAGAGTGGTCTAAATGAAAACACTCCTTATAACCTCAGCATGAATGGGCGAGAAACGGCTGTAGTCTGAGAAGATCAATAAAAATGAATAGTTTTTTGTGACATCACATATAAACAGGCTGTTTTTTGGACAAGACAGAGTGAATGGTATGCTTTGAAGCTTAATTCGTGTTAAGAAGTGTAAGTAAAGTGGTCATTTGTCACACGTGAACACACCACAGCACACAGTGTAAAACTGTTCTCTGAGTTTAACCCATTGAAGCAGAGGGCTGCCAGGAACACAGCACCTCGGGAGCAGAGTGTGGGGATAGTGGCAGTTCTGGGATTCAAACCAACGACATTCTGATTGCAGGGGCAACTCCCTAACCACCAGGCCTCCAGCTGCCCGATAACATACTGCAGTAACATACTATAAAAACATACTACACCAGAGCCTTTAACAGAAAAAAATGACCAGTTTTTCACAAAACAAGCCTTTTATTACCACTTTCATAAACGCCAAGGCAAGTTATAGTTGGAATATTGCTTGGCCCGGTTGCAGTTCTAGTATTTTGTCTGTACTGTGCATTGCCAGCACTGATAATAGAGGATTTCACTTACATTTGCATTTGTCTTTGACATCAGCATCACACAGGCAGACCAAGCCAGTGACGAAGGACAACAGACGCAACTTCCCAGCACGACCACTGCAGAAGGAGGGGTGGGTTACAATTAAAATAGATACTTACACACGCACACACACAAACACACTTTTCAGCTGATAAGAAATGTCCAGGTGTTTTCCCTGCAGTGATGCCGGCTGCAGCTTCTGTGTTCCAAATGCAAGCAAAACAAACTAATCTCAATGTTCACCACAGTGAAGGCTCTATCGCACCGATCACCAGGCTAATACTCATATACACACCGATTCGACTGATCCTGATTTTAAGTAGCTAAAAATTCCTAATGAGCTAAGTCAACTCCTCAATAGATTACAGAAACTACCCATAGAAAATACATCTATTTTTTACAGGTAATCTAAAACATCCCTTTTAAATAGGAACTCTCAGAATATATGGAGATTGTTTTGTTTTAAAAAATCACATACAAAGCCTGAACTCCAGAGTCATGTAAATTATTAGCTTTTATGTTGATTTGATGTATATATTTGGTTTGGTCTGGGAGTGCTGCGCCACAGAGTTTCACAGGGCTGTCATCTATGCCCCATTGCACTGGAGACTGACTGGGCAGAGAGAGTGTAAAGAATTTGGCACCATTGCAGCGGAGTTTGACTGGCCCATTAGCTGGTTGTTGTGTGATGTTCTCTCTGTCCTTTCCCTGGATTTTTGGCTTTTTGTAATTGTCTGTCATCTCATGTTTTCCAGTCTGTTGTTTCTGTGCCTTTCTCTTTGTTTCTGTGCCTGTTCCTAGTGAGGATTTTGGTCTTAGCCCTGTCCTAGCCCTGCCCCTTTGTTGTCCCGTTCACCTAACCAGGGTACCATTCCATCAAACAGGATTAAGGTCTGGCTTATTTCAGTCCTGTTTCATGGAACGGGGCCCAGGTGGTCTCATGTGGCAGTACCATGGTCCTTAGTTAGTATAAACACCCCTGTATTTCAGTCCGTGTTGATGGGTTCTTTATAAAACCTGATGTCTCTCTGCTTTTTGTAAAACTTGCATTTGGAGCTCTGTTATCATTATTTGTAGTTGTGTTGTTTCACTTGTTTTTATTCAGCCTTGTTTCTGTGCTACTCCTGTTCTTGTTATCTCTCGGACCATCTTGTGTTCTCGCGTACCCCAGAATCCTTGTTTTTGTTAGTTGTTTTTTGGCTTTAAACCTTTTGTATCCTGCGATTACATCAACCTTTTCTTACTAGAGAGCAGTGTGTCTGTATGTTTTGGTTTTCTGTTAAATTACTCTTGAAATTCATTTTGAGAATATCACTCTATAAATGAAACTCAATTAGTGTTATTGAATGCAAATGTAATACAATATTATTGGTAATATCTTTTTTATTTTGGGTTCATTCATCTAGAATCGAAAAGGCAGTTGTTGCTTTTCTAAGGATTAAAAGGTGGAGTTCCTGGAGAAGTACACGCAGACAGACAGACAGACAGTGGTGTAACCTGACCTGTCATACACACTCAGAAGCCAGTTGAGACACATGTCCACACACAGCGGAATGTCAACCATCATGCCTTTCTCCTGCTCCATGTGTTCGTATAGAGAGGTCAAAAAATCAATGATATCCTGAACCTCCACAGCCCTGCTGTCCGACCCCGGCATGACCCCTGCATCACCCTGGAGCTCCGATACCATGGAGATTAGGGGGATACAGTCCACTGAGGGAGAGCGAGACGTGAACGAGAAAGCAGTTTTAAGAGGTTTTGTTTCAGAATCAGAAAACTATATTGATCCTTGATACTGACACTAGTAGTGCTATCTCACATGGTAAGACTCTTACATTTTAAGGCCTTTTGCACACGTCGCAACTTCATGGCGGTTCTGTAGGCTGAAAACCTAATCTCACTGAGATCAGCTGAGAGAGAGAGAGAGAGAGAGAGAAGGGGAGGGAGAAAAGTATAAGAAAGAGAAGGTTATATGACAAATGCTGTGATCAAGAAGTTCCTAAACACTTTTCCTTGGAATGGAAAACCTCATGATGTGAAGGAGAAGGATTCTCACGTACCAGGCTGCGTAATTATGCGATGGTGAATGTTACTGACATAGATCTGTTATCCATAAATGTAAATTCACACCGAATAAGGCGATTTTCTAACAGTAATGAGCGAATGAGGAAAATATCTTCACTTATTGGAACACTGATTTTTTTTGCCCTCTCTCTTTACTCTCTGTCCTGCCCACACTTGTATAGTCTTACATTGTTTCTGCTTTTTTTCTTAGTCTTGCATCAGTGTCGTGGAGGGACGCTGCTCCATTTCACTGTGTGTATGGTTAAAATGAAAGAAAAAACCTGCTTGACTTGAGATGAGTGTACATTTGATTTCATGCCTTGCGTGTCCCCTTCCCCCTCAGTGCTCATCCTTTATATCTTTTTCTCATTGTTCTTTGTGTGCTATTTATACTCAAATATAGGCTAGGCTGCATTTGGCCCATTTGTGGCAGTACCATGGATCTTTGATTTAATATGACAGTCTAAACGGTAGCGTCTTATAATCGCATGGATGAAGAAGCACTTGTGGCCCGGACGTGACAATTCAGGACACACTCTGAATGAACTGAAAGGTGTGACATTTGGGGTCTTTCTTAACTATGACTGAAACCCACTCTTCTAATCTGCTGTATAGTGTAGAAAATACAGTTATCCACAAGCTTCAGCTACAGATTGTTGGTTCAAAAGGACGTGCTTATTAGTAATTATGAAGAGAGACACCATCTCACCCATAGACTGATAGAGCTGGATCATCCGGGGGTGATCCCAACTAGTACTCTGAGTATTGTGACTGGAGAGAGAGAGAGAGCCAGAGAAAGAGAGGAGGAGGGGAGAGAAAGAGAGAGAGAGAAATAGAGTCATACGCAGTAGTGACTCAACTGATGCTTATGAAATTATAATGCAAATGTCTGTGCTGCGTGTGAGCACAATTCGACCCCTCAAACACGCACACACACGCACACACACTCACTTGATGTAGTATGGCACTCTGTTAGTTGATACAGCTCTTTCCCATGGACTCTGCACAGAACCTACAAAGATACACACAGCAAACACACACACATATGCCTTGAGTGATATATTCTAAATATGAATGGCTAAATATACTGACTCTATATATATATATATGAGAGTGTAGGGGTTATTATTGTTCGATCATTGTTACTATTAGTGTTACTGAATAGTGTATTGTGTGCAACTATTTTGTAATATGTCCATGTTACTATTGTGTATGTGTTACTGCTGTCTATGTGTTCCTGCTGTATGTTACTATTTTGTATTGTGTATGTGTAACTACTGCGTTAGTGTCACTATTTTGTGTTACTATTGTGTGAGTTACTATGGTGTATCTAATCTAAACACAAGTGTGCGTATGTGTGTGTTGGGAGGTGGGTGTTGGGTGGGGCTGGGGGGCGGGTGAGTAGATCACCTGACAGGAAGTGCTGGGATGTGGATCCAAAGTCTGTAAGTGCATCCTGCAGTTCTCTCAGCCTCTCCTCAATACACTCCTATAGAAAGAAAGAATGGAATATATGGAATAATATATATATATTGCTTCTTCATATATATAAATATGTGTGTGTGTGTGTATGTGTGTGTGTGTCTGTGTTTGTGTGTATTTGTGTCTTTGTGTGTGTGTGTACCTGCAGTAATCTCCAGTCTGCGTTGACGTTGTGAAGTGTGTTTGTGTCATTTCCTGTCAGACACACTCCAGCATTGCAGAGCTGGTGGGCCAATATGTTCACACGCTTTAGCCCCTCCCTCACAGGAGCTAACTCATCCTCAAACAACTACACACACACACACACACACACACACACACACACACACACACACACACATAAACAACAGCACCTGCCCATAACAACACCCACAATCTCACATTGTACAAAAAACCTGTTTGCATGTGTTTGTGTGTGTGTTGTACCCCAATAGCATCCACATGGTCCTGTAGTGTTTCTATCTGTAGATCTCCCAGTGGTTCCCAGGCCTGCTGAATCCCCTGAGCCTCCTCTATCTCCCTCTGTATCTCCTCCACGCTGGAGTGGAGCTCCTCCAGGCCTCTTGCCGCACCTTCCAGTCGCCTCCTGCGAGCACTGCAGCGTCGCAAAACACTTTGCCACTGAACCTCCACTTTTTGTGCTGTGTGCCACACACACTCCCCCAGCGCCTGCTCCACACACACCTCTGAGCCAGGAGCAATCAAACAACACACTCTCAGATGTTTAGAAATGAATACATTCACTGAGAATTTCATCTTCCTTCATGATGTTTAATTATTTATCACTCAAACTCACTGATGCAATTAACAAGGACACAGTGTCACTGATGCAAAGCATCACTTTTAGGAAGCGCATAAATGCTCTGTAGAGACTCTTTAGCTTTTTAAATGCGTGTACGTCTTTAGAAACCACATAAGCAAGTTTTATTTATGTTACTTGACTCCACACAGTTTGAGTTGATGATGTAAGCCCCGGACTCATTTGGTCCTACAGTCTTCATGTATAGGTGCTTTTCCACAGCTATACAGGAACTGTACTGTACTTAAACTGTACTGTGATGGCACGGAAGTTGTATCACCCTTTGATTTTCTATGTGTATGTCAGTCTGGTTGCGCAATTTCGTCGTTTTATTGTCGTTTTATTTGGGGTGGAAAAACATTTGTTTGTGGTATGGCATGGTTGTAAAGTGTTCCGATTGTCATTTTTGTATTCATAAGGGCACTCACAAGGGCCCAGTGTGTGATGTCGTCACAGATTGTGTAATGGGTGGGAAATGCCCACCAATTAAAATCTGGAATTTTCTTTGCTGTAATCTATATTGCAAACTATATTGAGCCATTGTAAGTAAGCTTGAGAAAATATATAAAAAAATAGAGATATCACACTTTCGAGGTGTACAAGTCTTACACAGCCTGTATGATACCAAATCTAAGCTTTTAAACCAAACCTCACAGCATCTTTGACAGCTACATTTGTAAAAATCATTTAAAAATAAAGAAGCAAACTTCAAACAGCAATCAAGCCTTCAGTCATTGGCTACATTTGAGTTGAGGATATGAATAGGACACCTGTGCAGGGGTTGGTGGTCTCCTTTAGGGGGTGTTGAGACCTGAAGTCCTGAGCTGCCTCCAGCGCAGAGTGCACAAAAGAGGTTCTGGAGTTCAGCTCCTCTTCAAAGAACTGTAAAGAACAATTAGATGAATAAAACTCACTCTAACAACAAAAATATTCTTTCTAAGCAAAGAAGGCAATGAAGAAAGGCAATACTACTAAAATGTGTCAAACTTCTAAAACTAGTGCAGAGGTGTTTATACATGAAAGTGTGGAGAGCCAATCAGAACATAACAGTGTGTGTGTGTGTGTGTCTGTGTGTGTGTGTGTGTGTGTGTGTGTGTGTGTGTGTACTGTATTCTTACCTGGTGTTGCTGTCTCTGATGTTGCAGGGTTTTAAGGTCACCCCCCAGAGGCCACGGCTCCTCAAGCTCCGCCTCCTTTACAGCCAGCCAGCCAATCAACTCCTGCAGAGACAACTGGAGACTTCACACACACGCACACACACACACACACACACACACACACACACACACACAGTAAACACCAGGAATACTGTAATGAATCAGTGCATGGAAACACAAGCCCTGTTAATTAGACTCTCACACACTCTTACCTGTGTTGTGCTCTTGTGCCACAGACTGTTTGGCTCTCTGCTAAAGTCTCATTGTGTGCTGTGTCTCCAAGCACTGGCGAAAACCACTGAGATGAGAGCTGGCCAACTAAGCAAAGAAAACACACACACAGTTATCATCGTCACCACCCTCACCACCGCCACCACCAGCATCATCATCAGCAGCACCAGCAGCAGCAGCATAATCAAATCCATCACTAATACCATCATCACCCTTATCATCATCATCACAATCCTAATCCCCATTATTAACATCACCATCTTTAATCATTAATCATTAATGTCAGCATCATCATCATCACCACCATTACAATCATTATCATCCCTAACATCAACAGCAGCATTCGGAGCAATGGCAGCTGTTTTCATTTGGATCTTTTCTTTGTCTTTCCTGTATTGGCTCCTTTCCTCTTCTGTTTGTTTTCACTTGTATCTCCTCCTCTGCTTTCTCTATCCCTGTCTGATCTGGCTTAATTATGAATCTAAATAAAAAAATAAAACGTTCGGATAACAAAAGGGACTTGAACTGAAAAAGAGCTGCTGGACAAAAAACCCCAAAAAACATCAAAAGCAGCAGCGTTTATCAAATCTGCCATCACCTTCATCACTATTACTATTACACTATTACCTTATCACATAATCATCATCATTACAATCACCATTATGAACATCACCATCATCATAAACATCATCATTCTCATCTTCATCATCACAATCTCTGTTATTGTTCAGCACCAAATTATTTACCACATTACCATAGTATTTATCAATACTGAACAGTTCCACTGCATATTGAATAAATTCAAGAAGTACGTATTGCTTACAGTTTCCAGCTAAATTCCTGAATGACTTTTACAAGAAGGGTTTGAAAACCTTTTAAATCCAGGAACTATTCTGCCAGCCATGTCCGGAATAGCAGTGCTGCCCAGAGGTGTTTGAGCGAAACAAATACAGATCTTTAATGCTTCAAAACACACACCACACTGGTGCAAGAGTCTGGTAACAATCAACTAACAAACCACTGACTGCTGAACAAGAGAACGCTTTTATTAACAACTAGTAAAAATCTGTACACACTAGTGGTGGGCATAGATTAATTTTTTTAATCGTAAATATAGCCATAAATATATTGTCATTATTCTACTATTTTTAAATTATATTTCCAAACATTTCATACAAGATATCACTGAGCACAGATACGCACTTTACAAATAGAAAC
>JBBPDB010057405.1:0-10679 GCA_037974465.1 Brachypetersius altus | reverse complement strand
CGTACTTGGTACCGAAGAACCGGGACTTTTGACAACACTATATATATATATATATATAAATATATATAAATATATATATATATATGTGTGTGTGTGTGTGTGTGTGTGTGTATATATATATATATAAAATATTATTTTTTTTATATGAGATATCTAGCTCAAACCAGTTGCTGGCCGTTCACTCCCCCTCTTCCTGCCAGGCCCAGAATACCCTGTGCAACTTGTTCCCACCATTATTCCCCCGTCAGTGCAGCGCTCAGCGATACAATGTTTTAAAATTGTAATTATGCAGCAGATGATTGTAATTACGAAGAGCACAAAGTGAGAGGATTATTGTAGTGGAAATTAGTGAAGACATGCACATTCAGAGCAATCACATAACGCGTGGAGAAGAGAACAGGTGATTTGCATAATGCATGGACATAATTGGGAAGAAAGTTATTTCAGTTCATGCATACTGTCCCCTCTTCCGCCATGTATATTTTCCTAAATAGGTGCCTGACGCCACAGCAAAACAGGAATGTAAACCATTCATCACTTTCTGGTGGAGGGGGAGGCGGCCCAGAACTGTGGAGAGTGCACAAAAGCTTTGTACAAAAGTTTTGGTGCCCTGGTCAAATTGCATGTTGATGGTGGGACCACACTTCTGCACAATTTAATGCGCAAAGTGTTTATGTGATATATTTAACCAAAATAAAAACATAAAATATGGCCTTGCCAAAAGGTATGGCACATTAAAGAATATTTTTCAAAACTTAAATTCAAATGGGACATTAAAATGAGAAAATAAAATATTATTTACTGTCATAAAGTTAGCAAGCAACAACATTTTATTTACATATGACTGTATTCTCAAATCAGTACAGAACTCATTTACATATATTAAAGATACAGTGACAAAATGGCCTGTTTTGATTCTGAAGGATAATGAGAAGTTTTGGTGTGGTCCTGAAATTAATTAAGTGTGTTTTTGGAGTGTATTTTGTAAGTGTGTGTGTGTGTGTGTGTGTGTTTTTCCATCCTAAAGATGCAGAAGAAGAAAGATGCTGCAGATCTATCTTGCTTTTCCAGATGGACATGAATATCAGTGAAGTATTTCTGCTGCTGTAAATCACACACGCACAAACACACATGCACACAAGGCTCACGCCTGGCCAAGCTGTGTGTGTATGTGTGTGTATGTGTGTGTGTGTGTGTGTGCGTGTTCATGTTTGGAAAAACTTCAGTTAACATCTTCCAGCTCGCTTGCAGGCTCTGAAATTTCAGACCCCCCCCCACACACACACACACACAAACACAAACACACACACATACACACATACACAAACACACACAGTGCTAGCAGTGGTTGCCGGTGTGTCAAATGTGCTCTTACACAATGTTTTATCTGTTTTCAGTGTAAACACCCAGAAAGCATTCCAGACATCTTCAGATTCACATACACTTCCCATAGACAGGTTTAGTTCAGTCATAGCCATTTTTAGCTTAGTCATAGTCAAGTTTAGTCATGGTCAGGTTTAGCTTAGTCACAGTCAGGTTTGGCTCAGCCATAGTCAGATTTGGCTCAGTCATAGCTGGGTTTAGCTTAATCATAGTCTTGTTTAGCTCAGTCATAGTCAGATTTAGCTCATTCTTGGTTGGGTTTAGCTCAGTCATAGTCAGGTTTAGCTTAGTAATAGTTGTGTTTGGCTCAATAATAGTCAAGTTTAGCTCAGTCATAGTTAAAGTCATGTTTAAGTCAGTCACATTGAAGTTAAGATTAGTAATATACCTCTTTAGTTCAGTCATAGTTTGGTTTATTTCAAGTTTCAGTCATTTTCACTGATCGTTTAAACCTCTTTTGTTATTTCTTTAGCACCGAATCTCTTTGAGTCCCAATAGCCTGTGGAAAGGGTGAACAAAGAAACTACATAATGAGCAGTTATTTAGTAAAGTATAAACTATAAAGTATAAACAGGTGATCGGCTGTTAGAAGCTGCCCAGATTAAGACTCCTGTTGGAGAAACTCCTGCACTAGCCTACAAAACATCATATCCTCACACTCCAAAACTAGTAGAAACACTGAAACACACAGACACACATCGGCCTGCTGTATTTCCTAAGCAGGGAAAGAGTCGCAGAGGGAAATTAATAGCTGTGTTATCCCCCGTGGCTAATGAAACTGTTAGCTTGTAGTTACTGATGGCCACAGCTCCAGCAAATGCACGCTACTGCACAGAGATGATACGGGGTAATCTCTCAAGATTACTGATAAACCACTGAAGGGGTAAGAATGTGCCACTTATACACACTATAACTCACACACTTAGCCAACTACACACACTCACAAGCACAACCTGGATCGAATTCTTGTAGACGATGCTGATAGTAACAAGCTCACGCTGTAAATAACAGATGCCGCTATCAGAGCTTTATAGATTGGAGAAGGTGGGGGACACGCTATTTTACACAGGTCTCTGCATGTGGGTTATCAATAACCGATTAGAAACCCCCCGCCCGCTCACCTGCGGCTTTTTCTCTATCAAAATGTCTAGAGACTTCGCATCTCACGTACAAATGACACACCTGACCAGTTCACATAAATGGATTTAGAACGTCTTCATGGCTTGCAATGACAGGCTGCTATGGAGAGAAATGTATGCACTTGATTATTACTTGATTGGAATGTAATTATCACATGTAATTATAACATACATTTAATTACAGTATAACTACTAATATGTAATTACAATAGAATTATTATATTGTCATAATTACTATAATTACTATAAATTATAGCATGTAATTATAACATAACATTAATATGTAGTTGCAATATAACTTTCAATTTGTGAAATAATTATTAATATATGATAACACAATTATTCCATATGTAATAATAATTTCAAATATGTAATTGCAAACTGTCAGTTTGTTCAAATGTGATTACATGTATTATTACAGTTTTATGCAAAGGAACACCCTGATCAAAGGATGAGTTGTTGATTTTCACAGAGAAAACACTTAAATATTTTACTGAATAGGTTATGAAATATTCCAGCCATTTAGTGCAGGTCAGTACTGTTGTTGATTTTACTAAGAAAAAAAACTGTTGACAAATTCCATCCCATTAGTTGATTAGGACAGCTATGAGTGACGGGAGAGAGGGAGGACCGCCCTACACACCCATGTGTGAGAGAGCGCATAAAGTCTACTACAAGTAATCTGAGCCAGACACAAACATGACCCAAGCCCGTCCTGAAAGCCTGTACATATTCCTTCGCCAGCCTAAGCCTATGCCTGACCTGAGCCTGTCCCGAGAGGATGTGTGAGAATGTGTGAAGTCTAATACAAAAGAAAACAAACACGAGTCAGACTCAAATGCATCCCACGCCTGCGCCGAGCCAGATCCAAACCCATCCAAAAATCAACCTGAGCCAAACCCAAGAATGACCCAAGCCTGTCCTGATCCCACCCCAAGCCCATACCGAGGCAGAACCTAGCCTGACTCAAGCCATTCCCGAGCCTAGCTAAAGCCTGACCTGGGGTGGAGGTAGCTCAGTGAGTAGGATTCCAAGAAGTCATGGGTTCCAATACTACCTTCAGCACCACTGACCCAGAGCAAGACCCTAACCCCAAGTTGCTCCTGGGAGCCTGTCCCCTGTAGTTAGGGAATGGAAGTCACTTTGAATAAAAGTGTCTGATAAATGCTGTAAATGTAAATGAGCCTGACACTGGCAGTGAAAAATCAGGCCGCAGAGTCGGAACCTCTGTCCCGCCAGTATGTGCTCCTGTCTGAGCCGTAGTGTGTGTGCGGTGTTTTAAAGCCCTCTGTGTGTCGAGCGGTGCTGTGTGACATGAAGCCCATCATGTTCCTCTGTAATTGGACAGCAGTTCTGATTGTTCGTCAGGCTGAGTGTGTTTGACCCCCGTTAGCCTCACATGTTAATTACACCTCCGTCGCGTTGGAGCGCATAAGCAGTGGATGAGAGTGCACCGTGGGCTGAGAGCGTCCAGTAACGGATAAACGCTCCCTCCTCAAACACATCTGGAGGGCCGGTGATAGGCTGCATTATCACCCGCCCATTACTATAGATCAGAATCTGTGTTGTATTGTGCTAGAGTCTAGACACACAAGCACACATTTATTTACCGCTTTTCATGCTGTGAATTTTCCATCTCTGCATATTTGTCACAATTTTAATTGCTTCAATTGCCTTTAATTTTTTCAATTATGTAATTTATTTAACCTGTAAATATGTCCAAAATGAAAATAAAAAAGTTAAAAAAAAAAAGCAAAAAGTTGCTTAGCTATTTAGGTTGAAACACTCTTAACTGCATCACATAATACATTTCTATTTTTCTTTGATATGAGCCCTTTAATTCAGATATGTTGGCAAGATTTCGAGTATTAAGTGCTATGAAGAGTTACAAATTCTCTGCTGGGCTGTTCATAGTCATCCAGCAGCTGCAGAAAATCTGATTTTGGCAATAATTCATTCAACCCGTTTCCGGGCACTTCAGTAATCTGATAATGATAAACTGATAATGAAGTCCTGCCCTGATATATATAAATAACTTATTTTCATATTTTTTTACCTATGTGCAATACATTTCGATTCCAAATACTTCTCTCTTGATAACTGCAGTTTTGTAATTCCACAATTCAATTGTTCTGATAAAGGTACTTAGACATAACTGTCTATACTTTTTTTTATGGGTAAGTTGTACTATTTCTTTTCTTAATATATTTCTAGTCTGAGTATATTTTATTATATATTCAGGTATCTTTATTCTGTATTGTTCTGCCTGTGCAGTCGTGATGTGAACAATATCTCCGGGATAAATAAAGTTCTCTGATTCTGATTCTGATTCTGACAAGCGCTGCTACTTTTCTATGGCGTTATTGTTGTGAAAGGTTTAAGCGCGCAGTGGAACGTTTACGAGCAAAATTTCTTGTCTTTACGCGCTCCAGTCGGCCTTGCCGCTCATTCGAATCTGCTTGCACGCTCCTCCTGGACTTGGTGCTGCGTTTTAGAGGGGGACGACATATTAGGTTAAAGTTTGATTTGTCAAGATAATTTAGATTTTAACATTCTAAATGGTCCAATGTTTTATTATACTTCACTCATTGTTGTTTCAACTGTTTGTTTTATATAGTAATTTCTCTTTGTTCCACAGACTTTCATGTGGCAGTGCATTGAGCTCTCTCTTGTTAAAGCATTACAGGTTAGCTCATGGCCACTTTGGCTGCAGACACCACTACCCATGTGCATATTCTCATTACCCCTGTGTGTTTAAACATGGAATGCTCTTCACAGTCACTTAAGCAGATCTCATGCTAATCAAATTGTGCAAAACTCTGTGAGTGTGGTTACCTTTAGCTGACATGTATGTACATGCAATGACATAGCTTCAGTGCAAGACTATTCCTTTCACATCAACAACCACCTTAAGAGTCATGAAACCTGTACCTTTCAAACAAATGTCAACAAGTGTGGCAACCATCAGGTCATCAAAGTAAAAAGTGAAAAAACCTTTGCCCTCAGGAGGCATGAAGTTGTGAATGACATGCCCTTTATCGCAGAATTCAAAAGCCACACAATGACTGGAGGCATCGAGCAGAAATCTGGAACCAAACCCATGTTCTTCTAACCAGCTCACAAAATAGCAACTGCTTTTTGGAAAAAAAAATTTTTTTATACTTTTTACTGCTTTCTTGTTTGTTTGCATTTATTCTAATGTTCTCTTGTGTTTTTGCTCGCAGAAACAAACCCAATGCTGATATAAATTGTTCAAACAATTGGCTCAGGTGCCTAAGACTTGTGCACCTGTCTTTTCTCCCCACCACTTATCTGTCCAGAAATGTGCAGAATTCACACGTATTACCACCATCCCTTGAAGGTCCAACCTAACCAGTTATCGTGGTTATTTCACACACGATACTGGAAAAAGAGGATTCTGAAACCAAACAGTGTGTGTGTGTGTGTGTGTGTGTGTGTGTGTGTGTGTGTGTGTGTTCCACAGTGACCCCAGCACTCAGTGTTCTGCAGCTCAGCTTGAGCTGAAGGGCAGAGAGCAGCAAGGTGGAGCTGCAGCTGAGGCAGTTAACGATGATGTTTTTTTTGAGTGTGTGTGTGTGTGTGTGTGTGTGTGTTACTCTCTGTAGCATATGCCGAGGGGTCACACAACGTAGGGTTTTGGTGTGCTGAGGACTCCTACTGAGGTCAATCACACTGGAGAAATGTCCTCCAGTCCATATCCTGTCCTCAGTTTTCTCTCATTGGAGATATTAAATAGCATTTTTAGACATGCTTCATACCAAAAAGTCCCTTCAGTAGGTCCATCTGCTTTAAAACTCCACTCACTATCCATCTTCCAAGTCAATGTCAAAGTGAAATTTATTGTCATATCAGCTACAAACATGTAAACAGTGAGACAAAGCTCCATATTTTACAGAGTGTGAAAAGACACATATATAAATATGTATGTTTAAACACATATGAATAAACACATATATGAATGTGGGGCTATGAAACGGTCATTCTGCCGTCATCTTCATCTCTGCATATGCTATATGCACTAGCTATCACTTGATCAACTTGCTGTCACTGAAAACTGGATCCAGTCAGAAAACAGAAATACTTCAATGTAAATGACTAAGGTAAGCTAGAAGTTACCCAAAATTACTTTGTAAGTAAAAATATACCTGTGCTGTTGTCTACAGGTCAATGATGTCCATCCCACCCAATCCTAAAAACACAAAGGTTATAGAAATAGAAATAAAACGTAAGGTTAGGGTTACACTCAGTCAAGAACAGAAAAAGATGCATAGTCAGTATATCACCATAATCAATTACAAGCAAAACAGAAACTGAAAATGAAACAGTTTTATCTTGACTATTTTGGCTCTATGTATGTTAAACATATCATCTATCTATATGTCAACATACTTAAATCAGGGCAGCCTTGCAATAGGCTCACAATCAGTCGTAATAATCCTGAGATCATCAGGGCCAGTATGCGGTCAGTGGATCTGATAAGATGTACCAGGCTTGTTAGTGTGTGTATCTCTGCAGGCTTTCTTCCCACCACTCATCAAAATCTGTGGAGACTTGGTTTTGCTACCCCAAAAAACGAGTTTTATTTATCAAGGACAAACAGCAGAGAGGTAGGCTGATTATATCTGGGCAGAACTTGTCTTATTTGTTTCCGGTTCTCTCTCTGTTTCACTTTCTCTTGATTCTTTTATAATCAGGAGCTCAAAGAGTCACTACTCTATCATTTCAGAGGAAAGGCAGCTTGAAAGCGAGGCTGAGGTGGGAAGCTGATGGAGTCGAATGGAGGGAGTGCGAATGGAGGATGGTGAAGGCAGAGTCAGGTAATGAATTTTTAAAAAATGCTATAAATTATAGTTTTTATTCAATGTTTATATTTATATAAGTTCATATAAGTATTCTTTTGACAGTGTTTTAGAGTGTCTCAGCCAATCAGATGTAGGGACGAGACCTTACAAATGCCGACCACAGGAGAAAAATCAGCCCTGTCTTATTCTTCCAATGAAATTTTATTGCTTTTAGGGGTGTCTAGGAGTTGCTGGGGGTGGAGGTAGCTCAGTGGGTAGGATACTTGCCTCCGGACCAAAAGCTCATGGGTTCGAATCCCACCTTCAGCACCACCACTGGGTTCCTGAGCAAGACCCTTAACCCTAAGTTGCTCCAGGGAGACTGCCCCCTGTAGTTAGGAAATGGAAGTCGCTTTGGATAAAAGCGTCTGAATTTAAAAATAAATTTAATTGTTGCCCAACATTATATATAGATTTTTATAGATTTAAGAAAAGGTCTAAAAACATGTTTCCACATTGCCGTAATGGACCATTTTGTATTAATTTTTAAAAGAAAACTACACTCAAATCTTTTTTTTAAATTACACCTGTAAAGTAACAAAATGTGGAAAAAAGTGGAAAAAAAAGTGGTGTAAAAAAAAAAAAAGCGGCACTGTATCTTGAGTACTATTCTAGCGATTTGGTCTTTTTCCAGCTCAAATATATCTATGACTGGGATTTAGTCATATATTTGTCAAGCTGTTGATTCAAGGGTTGTGTGTTATTTACTATTCTGTTGCACCCGGCACTGAATTTTTTCATTGTTTTTATGTTTATCTTACAGAAAGAAATTATCACCTGCAAGGTCCTCTGCTAACCTTCTAATCAACACGTCATCTCACCAGAAAGGACACCATACCAGCTGAGGGTGGTGTTTTATTGAGTCATAGTCTCAAGATACACCAACGCAGTCATACAGTAGACAAACTGTATCACTGCTAGGAGTGGGGAAAGAGTTTTATAGAGATGGATACCATCAAACAACACCAGTGCATTCTCACTGGAGAGAAACCATATCAGTGTTCAGAGTGTGGACGAAGTTTTAGCCTGAAGAGGACTCTCAAATCACACCAGCGCATTCACACCAGAGAGAAAATGCATCAGTGCTCAGATTGTGGGAAGAGTTTTAGTGACCAGAGTACTCTCAATCGACACAAGCGCATTCACACTGGAGAGAAACCATATACATGCTCAGAGTGTGGCAAGAGTTTTAGTCAGAAGACTACTCTCATAAAACACCAGCGCATTCATACGGGAGAGAAACCATATTACTGCTCAGAGTGTGGACAGAGTTTTAATAATCTATCCCATCTAAAAACACACCAACGCATTCACACTGGAGAGAAACCGTATTACTGCTCAGTGTGTGGACAGAGTTTTAGAGTGATGGATGCCCTCAAAAAGCACCAGCGCATTCACACTGGGGAGAAACCGCATCAGTGCTCAGTGTGTGGACAGAGTTTTAGTCGGAAGAGTACCCTCAAAACACACCAGCGCATTCACACTGGAGAGAAACCGTATCAGTGCTCAGAGTGTGGACAGAGTTTTAGTCGGAGGAGTACCCTCAAAACACACCGGCACATTCACACTGGAGATAAACCGTATCAGTGCTCAGAGTGTGGGAAGAGTTTTGGTGACCAGAGTGGTCTCAGATCACACCAGCGCATTCACACTGGAGAGAAACCATACCAGTGCTCGGTGTGTGGACAGAGTTTTAGTCAGAAGTGTCACCTCGAATTACACCAGCGCATTCACACTGGAGAGAAACCGTATCAATGCACAGATTGTGGGAAGAGTTTTAGTCAAAAGTGTCATCTCGAATTACACCAGCGCATTCACACTGGAGAGAAACCATATCAGTGCTCAGAGTGTGGACAGAGTTTTAGTCAGAAGTGTCACCTCGACTTACACCAGCGCATTCACACTGGAGAGAAACCGTATCAGTGCACAGAGTGTGGGAAGAGTTTTAGTCAAAAGTGTCATCTTGAATTGCATCAGCGCATTCACACTGGGGAGAAACCGTATCAGTGCACAGAGTGTGGGAAGAGTTTTAGGCAGAAGTGTCATCTTGAATTACACCAGCGCATTCACACTGGAGAGAAACCGTATCAGTGCTCTGATTGGTCTTAGATCACACCAGCGTATTCACACTGGAGAGAAACCGTATGTGTGGACAGAGTTTTTAAGATAAAAGTGGTCTTGGAGGACAGAAACCTTATCATTGCTCAAACTGTGGATGGGGTTTTCTCTGAAAAGAGTAGTCTCCAAAAACATCAGAGCAGAGACTGTATCACTCTGTGATGCCTTGCATGTCGACTGTTTTGAAAATTTGTGTAACCTTTTTCAAGTGTTGCTAGTTTTAAATACATTTAAATTAATTAATTTTGTCACATTATCACATTTCTTTTAAGATGGTACTGATTTTGTCAGAACACACTTTATAAAAACTTTTTTATGCATGTCTCATTGTTTGCTTAACTAATTTACAGAAAAATGATTAATAAAAAACAAACTCTCTATCCAAACATTAACTCTCAACCTTCATTTCAACTTTATTGTGGCATGGTTTAAATAACTTTTTGACATAGCAGGTACAACAGGCACCCTGATTGGATAGCAAGCTTTGTTCAAAGGTGTGAATGAAGTGGGTATGTAATGGAGATTGTTGGGGTTTTTTTTTTTTATTTAGCCACATTTAATGTAAGGTTACTGCAATGGCTGCGGAAGACACAAGGGAGAGCCAGAAGACCAAGGTGAGGCACAAGACCTGTCGGTGATTCCTTAAACACTTGGTTTGCAGGCTCCTGTTGCAGCCAGATGGAACAGATTTCACAGAAAAGGCTAGATTTCACTGAGGGAACCTTTTTTGTTCAGATCGTAAAATGCCTGTGGCTGGTGTGTTATTTTGCACTGATATGTAGTTAGTGATTTTGTGATTAATAGATTTTTACAAATGGGCAACAAAACACTCAGGAATCTCACTCAGTTTTTGTAATCTTAAAGTGTAATGGATTAATAATAATCACTATTTTTACTTTAATTTACAGTAATAAAAATACAAGGCTTTAAGAATAACAAAATTAAAAACAAACACTCCAGATGCTCCATTGAGGAGCTGCCAGAAGAAATCTGCAGCAAGGAGAAATATGTTCCTCTGGACAGTACAGAACATCTATATAGTAGCTGAATTAATTGTAATATTTATGTTTAAAATTAAAATTAGTCGGTTATATTTTTTGTAGGGCTGTCCGTTAACGCCATTAACGCGCGTTAACGGCACGAGATCGCGCGTTAAATAAAAAAAACCGCCTTAAAC